>JAZFNS010019999.1:72728463-72740298 GCA_037127165.1 Alloteropsis angusta | reverse complement strand
CGCGCCGCCTCCTCCTGCGTGCTGTACGTGCCCAGGTACAGGTACTTGTTGCCGAACACCCGCCCGATCCGGGCCTCCCATCTCCCGTTGTGGTGGTGCCTGCAGCCAAAATCACCAGCCTTGCTCTTTCAGCGATATGATCATCGATGCCGCCAACGTACCATCGGGTTTACGTGCATGTATTTATAAGAGTAAATATGCATGCGTTTATAAACGTCTATGTCTGTACTGATCTTTCGTTAAAAAAACATATATCAGACGATCGAGCTGTGTCCGTGTACGTACCGTGCAACGCCTCTGTACTTGGAAACTCCGCGAGAGAAGCCGTTGCTCTTCCTGCTTGGAATGAGTCAGCAGGCAAAAGATCATTCACTGACGTACTCTTGGGCATTTTTTTTGGGTGAACGAAGTACGTGTAGAAGAGCACGGATCGAACAGGCTAACTAATTTGGTGCGTAGTAGGATTTGCATGCTCACCTTCTTATTGAGGCCAGGTACTCCTCTTTGGACACGTTCTGCATCACTTTGAGCTCTTTCTCATAGTCCACAACCTGCATATGCCGGGTGTACACAAAACCATAAATTCATCGTTCTCCCTCTAGTCGAAAGTTCAAGAAAGGTTTATGTGATGAGCTGATGATCGGTTCATTGGCTAGATCAAGTGTTGCACAGTTGTACTATAAAACTACTACAAGGAACCCCAGAAAAAACTCTGTAAAATAGACGTTGTCGGATTTGCAACAGTTCTGTGTTTTTTTAGAGGTCTACGGAGTACATACTAACTTCATTCTGCACTCTAAACTCCAACAACATGCATACCGGAAAGTTTGTGTAGGTGCTTGGCCCCCAGTACTTGAGTGCTGCCAGATCGTAAGCCCTCGCTGCAGCCTCTTCCTCGTTGTACGCTCCAAGGTAAACTGTTCAACATCATCGTGTCATACACACACACAACACACACAACGTGAGAAACGTGCACATACGTACAAATCATCACTAGCTAGAGACGACGACACGTCTACATACATCCTGCAAAACTAGACAAACACAGCTTGCTGTTTCATGCTCTAGCTCTTATTTGGGTGTACTATATACCTTGCTTCCCTTTCTTCTTCTGCGTAGGGTTCCACGTCCCTTTGTCCCACAGGTGCGCCTCAAACCTGCCCGTCCAACGATGCCTGCTTGCACCAAACATTATTCAACACGTTAAGATCAGCTGAGCTTTGTTCTGTACAAAAGCACATAATAACTTTAGGGCATTTTGGATTCACCACTACTAAAATTTAGTCCTAATTAAATAAAAGAATTAAGTTCTAAGGATCTTTTTGCACCAAATTTGCTCCTAGAGGTCCTACAACACTTTAGTTCAATTAAGTCCATAGTGTTTGGTTCTAAAGTCATTTTTAGATTAAAGTTTAGGACTTTATAGCACTTTAGGAGTTGGATCCAAACACACCCTTAGTCAGATATATGGACAGCATGAACATGACGTTAATATTACCTGCTTACGCCTCTGAACCTTGAGCTCCTCTTGGCCGCATTGCTACCGGCCGCCTTGTCGCCGCCGGCGCCGGCCTCCTCCTTGCCGTTCCTCACAGTCGCCGCCGCCAACGGCTCCCTCTTCCTCCTCTTCACGCTCTTCACCACAACCCCGTCGCCGCCACCGGCCATGGGCGCCGCCCTCGGGGTAGCACCACAGTACAGCCCCTGCCCTCCTCCTCCTCCTCCTCCTGATCCCATGCCATGGAGCTCATCCTTCACCAAGCCGCAGTAGGCTGCTTCCATGGCGGCGAAACCAGGAGGGTTTCCTGCTGCTTGGTCACGACTACTAATCGTAGCCTGATCTGGTAGTTTTGCAGCTGATGAAGCAAAGCTGGGCATCTGGGTCTGGAAAACCAAAGGGAGGGTAGGCTCCTACGTCCGTGTGAACGTTTATATGCAGCCACGGGACAGATGGCACGGCTGGGGCTCGTCCTTGTTTCCATCTATCGTCTGAAAACGACAGGAGGGCGGCGATGATCTCGGTGCCAGGCGCCTTTGTCCTGCTCTCTGCTGTGCTGCTGCTCTTGACAGCTTACTCGCCTTGCATTGTGTTGCCACTGCATACGTGTCACGGCTTTATTAGCCAGAAAATGAATTTGGATGATCTGGCTAATGTATACTATATATATATAGTGGCCAGAAAACCTGATACAGATACAGCTGCACTTTTTCTTGTGGAAAAACTAACCACCACACACCAAAACATGTGGAGTTCTCTTCAAATCAAATGAAACTTGCCGAACTAAACACAACCAAAATGTCAAGTTTTTTTGGGTTTTATAATAATGTGAATTAGTTACAAAGTATATGCAAATGTTTTTAGTTAAACATGTTAATAGGAGCTGTGTTTTCATTTACCACAGCCAGACATAGATTGCCAAAGCATATGCTACATTCCGAATGAGAGAGTAGCTAGCTAGATTTATTTTCAGTGTGCCAATGGTTTTGAACTAGTTAGTTTTTCTAGAATGGTCATTACTGCTGAAAATGCAATGCAAGGCCCTCATGACATCTATTATTAACTGACCAAAACTAGTAACTATATTTATTTAGTTCTAGAATGATCATTATTCCTATCCTAACACATCCAAGCCCCTCATAAGTAGTTAATGCTTGACCAAACATAGTAGCCATATTTAAACTTCCACAAGCATAGGCGAAGAACAAACATCTCTGATGATGATCAGAATCGCAAGCTGTAAAAGAGAGGGACTTGTTGCACATATGATTGCCCTCGCCCAATCAGAAATATACCATCTCTTTCGAGACCATGATAAGATCAAGGCGCTCACATATTGTTTGGTTGTCTCATTACTTGTCCTTGTAAATACTACTGTACTCGTTGCACTGCTTCCATCTGTTTTCGCAGGAAGTTTCACCGCATCTCGCCCCTGCCTTTTTAGCGTGTATGCTGTTCACATCATACCCGGTTGCACCGACTATGCCCGTTATACGCGTGTTGCAGTCCATGGTGTGTGGTCTTGATCTAACAAGGTGTGTTCTTCGTCTAATTTTCCCTTTTTAAATATGAAAGCGATCGACAGCAGCGATTAAAAATCACATTATTAGTGGTAGGACACAATGAGCGCCTTTCATTTTGACATCTCATTAGTATTCGGATCACACATTTCAGATCTTATGCCTTCATGATTACTCCATTATGGTTGTATTGAGATGTATTGCAAGAACTTTTTTTATATATGCTACACATACTTGATTTCTCCCCCACAGAAATCTGTTGAAAAGAACAATTAGGAAAATATATAGATAAACTCGAATAAGGCAGATGTATGCTGCATTGACCACCCAACATAGCATGACAAGAAGCCATTGTACGTAAGTTCAGTACATCCCAGTTTAACAAAAAAAAGATAAGTTTGTGCAAACACAGTACACACACTTACCGGATTTCAAAGACAACGACAAATTTTTTTCATAATAAATTTGGGACGGCAGCCGCTGAATTTTGCCGCATGAAAACGATGGCAATATACTTCTCATGCATACTGCCGGGATGCGTGCTCACCAGCAGGCTAGTAGCATGAACATCCCCAAACCGTTAAAAAGGACAAGTAGAGAGAACATTCTCCATCTGTGGCGTATTCTATGGCATGTACTCTGATCCCAGAGAACGCATTGAGCTGGACAAAATCAGGACGTAACCCATCTGCTAATGAACATCGAGCTAGCGCGCGCCCATGGACGCATTAGATGCATATCCGGCAGCACAAGATAAAGTTTTACTAGTAGCTTTTTTATATAAATACATCAAGTTAACAACAATTACTCTAGCAAAAAGAAAAGGAATAATAATTATTCATCGCTGATGCTAAAACTGAAGAAGTCGGAGTCTGGCCTTCTTCCTCTCCTATTAGGATAGTGTAATGCTAATAATGCAATTATGCAAAGACCAGGTTGCAGGCTGGTACATGTTGGAATTTTGATATCTGAACAATTGCTTGGTAATACTAACTTGACTTGTTTCCTCAAAAAAAAAGTTTCCAAAAAAAAACTAATTTGACTTGCAGCTGTACTGAAGTCGGCAACAGGGCAGAGGAGACAAAACTAGGGAGAGCAACGGCTGGCCTTGGGTTCTTCGCAGGGCTTCGTTCCTGCCGAGCGCGCGTGGCACGAATCCTTGACTCCACACTATTTTAACAGCCTGACGGGCGCCAACCGCGAATTCTCCTCTGTATCTTTATATATATACAATTCGTGCCTATCCTCTTGCAGAGTTTTCGTGGATGGAAGCTAACAAACTGATTTGGAAGGAAAACACTGCGCAGCTCAAGGAAACGGATTGGCAGAGCAATGTTTGGTGGGAGACTTATTAAACAAGAACAGGTCCAATGGCATGTCTGAAGAAAAGGATCATGGCATATATCATCATCCATAGTCAAAAGATCGGAAAATACTGGGCATAGAATTTCTCAAGCGGTAGATAGGGATGTGGGAGCAAACTTTGAATCCATTGGAATACGCTGGTTGAGTAAGATTATCTCCACCAATAGCCTCTATTTCATGCCCCTACTTTATGTGGCTCTAGATTCGACCCACAACTCCAGCCACAACCCTAATAACTTTAAAGTCTCTGCTTCTCAAATGACATGTGGGACCCACTAATAAATGAGCTAAATATTTCCGTAATATTCTCCTCTCCTCTCCCCCTTCTCTTTCTCAGGTTGTCTTCTTCCTTCATGGTCTTCTTCTCACTCTCCTGCCTGGTCTCTCTCCCCCGCCTTCCCCAGCCCCCGGTCCCTGCCTGCCCCAGCCGAGGTCCGAGTCAAATAGCAATGATTTGAAGCATTTCTTTTTCCATTCTCAAATGACATGTGGGACCCACTAATAAATGAGCTAAATATTTTATTAATATTCTCCTCTCCTCTCCCCTTCTCTTTCTCACGTTATCTTCTTCCTTCATGGTCTTCTTATCACTCTCCTGCCTGGTCTCTCTTCCCCGCCTTCCCCAGCCCCCGGTCCCTGCCTGCCCCAGCCGACAGTGGATCGGCGCACGCTCAGGCCGGCGGTGGATCGGCGCATGCTCAGGCCGGCGGCGTTGGATCCGTGCTTGGACTGGTAGCGCAAGGACCGGCGGTGCATAGGCTAGGACGGCCACGGGCGGCGGCACACAGACCAGGGCGGGCACGGGCAGTGACTACGAGCTCATAGGAGCAGATCGGGCCAGCGGCTCACGGCTGGCCATGGCGGCCACCAGCGGCGGCTGTGAGCTCATGGGAGCAGCTCACCATGGCTCGGGGACGGTGAAGGCGGCGCACGGGTCGACGGCACTCGGCTCCGGGACGGCGAGGCGGCGCTGCGAGAAGTGGTTCGTCTTTCCAGGCGTGCGCAGGGGCTCCAATGACCGCATCTGTAAGTAAGTTCTCTGCTGGAGTTGTTCTAACACAAAATTCCTAGTAACTAATGTTCTTTGTGCTGCCTCCTTTGGGGGTTATGGAAAACTAGAAATGATGCATGTTTTGACAATGCTCTTTGGCCGAGTTTACTAGTGAAGATAATTGGACTGGCACAGGGTTGGCAAATTGTGCGTCATTTAAAGGAGAAGAAGAGGTTTTGACTACTACGTCTGAAAGAGATTGCATACACTCCACCAAGAATCACCCGTTGATTTCCTAGATGAATCTTCTGAAGATGATGAAAAGAACACTCCAATCATAAAGCTCGAAGCTACCTAGGGACATATGGAGCCGGGAAGTCAAGGAGATGGAAACTTGGAACTTCTTGTAGAGGTGACAGCTAGCGCTAAACAAAAAGCTCGTTAGGCTGGCTCGATGGATCGTTACAAAGTGCTCTTATTGGATTCGTTTTTCTTTTAAATTAAATGACTTCATTTAGAATGACTTTCAACGTCGGCTCGACTTATTAGGCTCTTTATGAAGTTGGGTCTCAGATAATTCAGAATACTATGATAAATAAGATTATGCTAATTTTGAAAAAAAGCTTGAAAAATGGCTTCAACTCAATATCAGTTCGTTATCTGGAGAAGCTGCTGGAGCACAAAGCTGAAGGATTAAGATTGGTGAATCTGGAGAAGCTGCTGGAGCACAAAGCTGAAGGATTAAGATTTTATCCTGGCACAGGCGCACAACAGGGAGTTTCAATAGTTGATGTCTTTAGTAGGGTTTAAGTGTGTAGTATGTTGATGGCACTCCTGCTGATGTTTGATGCCGGCTGTGGCTAACCTTGTGCTGTACTAATACTAAGTCTGTAACCGATCTACCGCGGTCTTTTCTTATAGCTTAAGAAGACTAGGACCGAGTCCCTTAAACTCTAAAAAAATCAAAAAAAAAAATCCGGTGGCACATTTTTTTTTGAGGTCAAACTCCCACCGTTTATTGATTGTTCGTAGAATAGGAGTTACAAATGCCATCCGGTGGACTCAGAAGCCATACATGGCGACCTACTGACTCATAAATACAATGACCATCTAAAGTATGAGCATCGACATTCGACTCTCGACCCTCGTGTACACATGGACATACAGACATAGGCCCAACGCAGCGTCAATCATCATCGGCAGCTCTCGTTGTCAAGTGGGCCATATCAACGTAGGCCCAAAAGCGTGACGGCCCGGGTCTGCCCTGCCCTGTGCTGTGTGCGAGACTGAGCCCGACGGCCCAAGCCACGCCTCACCAGTCCACTGACCACCACCACACACAGGATAAACCCCCGTTCCCTTCCCAGTCCACACCTCACCCGTCCGCAACCTGTTCGGCGCAATGCCGGCGCCGCTCTTCCTCTCGCTCCCCTCGCCGCCTCCCCCACCGCTCCTGCTGCTGCCCTTCCACCACCACCACCACTCCAAGAACCCGCAATCCCTGACCCTGTCCCCGCCTCTCACCTCCTCCAGGAACCCCGCCGCCCCCCTTCCCGCGTGCTCCGTCGCCTCCCCGCGCCACTCCGACTACTTCGACCCGCGGGCCCCGCCACCGCCGCCGCCGCCGCGCGGGGACGGCGCGGGCGCGTACGGACGCCCGCCCAACGGCGTGCACGAGGGGAGGGTCTTCACTGGATACAGCATCTACAAGGGCAAGGCCGCGCTGTCCTTCGACCCCAGGCCGCCCCAGTTCGTGCCGCTCGATGTAGGTAGAGGCTAGAGAGGGGGCCAATGGGCCATCCATACGTTGTTGCTGTCCGCGTTCAGTCGCCGCTCTTGCTTGCTCCTGTTCTGTTGCGCTGACGGAATGTTCCAATTTGCAGTCTGGGGCGTACAAGGTGGCCAAGGAGGGGTTCGTGCTGCTGCAGTTCGCGCCAGCCGTGGCCACACGACAGTATGACTGGACACGCAAGCAGGTATGCACCAATTGCTTCAGCTTTGCTTTCAAGCTATCGGTTTTTTTTCATACCCAAGTCACCAATTTGAAAGCTATTGCTCTCATTTCATTAGCTAATGGGACAAACGTTCTTGTGCTTGTATAGCGTATCTAGAATTTCTAGCTAAGTTAGAAGCATGGGTTTGGAGCGGGCTGGTTAGTTGCTGGTCTGTAAGCTTACCCATGGAAGCATGCTGCATCGTTGGTTTAGTCAATTATGATATCTTTATGGTTCCTATTGCTTATGTACTTTATGTTTTAAAACTCTTAAAAATGTGCTGTACGATTTTGTAAGTTTCATAGTAGGTCTGGTGACTACGGGTATCCATATAATGTTTGGTTACACAAACTTGTTTGGTTTATTGTTGTGCAGGTGTTCTCATTATCTGTGTGGGAGATAGGAACCCTGCTCACTCTTGGTCCAACCGATTCATGCGAGTTCTTTCATGACCCTTTCAAGGGGCGGAGGTTGGTCTTGTTTAATGTATCTGATTATCCGCGTTCTTCTAGTGAACCCTTTACACTAAACCATCAGATAATTTCCAGAAGAAAAAAGATGCAAGGAATGCAGATCATGTTAAAGTTTTGCTGCATTTTTTTATTTAAGCAATTGCAATATATCTAAGTTTTTTGTGTTGCCTGTCCAGTGGTATAAAGAGGTTCTCGTATCGACATCAAACTTCTTTAGTAGTAAATACTATCTGTGTCAATATAGTTTGAGCCTTTGAGGACTTATCTTGTTGGCTATCCAATTCTATTTTCCTTTACCTTATGTTTAAAAAAGAATATCAATTGAAGGAATGCACTGCATTACCCTTTCCCCCTTGTTCTGCTATATTTTCCAAAACAGGGGAATCGTCTCAAGTGCATTTATGTAATTACACAAATTCTTGTTAGCTAATGTAACCCAGTTTCATCCTATATCTCTGATTAAAATTGCTCAATGAGGCTTCCACCTTTCCTTGATCACATTGCCATCTCTGTTATTTACTGTGCATCAAGAAAGCCTTATTCCTTTTATCATTTCATTTTTTTCATGGAAACAGCGAAGAAGGTAAAGTGCGTAAGGTTCTTAAGGTTGAGCCAACACCAGATGGCAATGGTCGCTTTTTCAACCTCAGTATGTAGTCGCCAATTTCATAATTACATATTTTGGTTTCATCAGCCTCTATGTTCACAAATTGATCTGATTATTTTTATTATTACTGTTAGGTGTCCAGAATCGTCTTCTCAATGTCGATGAGAGCATTTACATCCCTATATCCAAGGGAGAGTTTGCTGTCATCGTATCAACTTTCAATGTAAGTATAATGTAATCTATCCTCCTACAGGGGCTTGATTGCAAATTTTAGTTTTTTATTGCTATGGTTTGAACAAATTACATGTGTTCTAGTTAGCCGATTATTTTGCACTTGGTTCTATTTTCATTCTTCATATATTAACATGTTGATGATTTATACCGGTGATCTACTATGATTTTTGCATGCAGTACTTGCTGAATTGTCCACATAACAGTTTATGTTGGTGATTTATATCTGCTGTCCAATACCCTATTAGCCCTGTCAATTTTTTAGTTAACATTGTCATGCCACTCTTCCATGGATTTTGAAATACTATTGTTTGGGTTCTCGCCAATAAAGACATTCATTATTAAAATCATGTTCAAATCTATCATTTAAGAATCACATTAAGGTCTACTTAAAAATAGGCTATGCATTTTGTTTTGCCTTTTATTACGTTCTAAGTTTCCGAGTTAGTAGCATGCAATACCCACTTGGCCTCATGAAAATAATACCTAACTATATTATTTAATGTGCAGTACATCATACCACACCTGATGGGCTGGAGCACATTTACAAGTTCTATCAAACCTGAGGATTCAAGAACGTACAACAGGCCACAGTCCTCGCCTGAGTATGAGTGGCGAAGGTGACCGATGATGCTCAAAGGGTGAAAGTGGTTGGTCTGGTGTATAATTCGGTTGGGTAATCTGTGATGAATGCCTTTGGGGTTTTACTCCCTTTCTTTTCTTTCTAGTCAAGCTGGACTTGGTAGCACCCCCAGCCATTCAGAATTTCTCAGGCATGTAGAAGTTTCACGGGGCAGGGGCATGGGGACTTGTTTTGAGCAACAAATCTCAGTTCTGACCAGGGGCACCAGCAGCAGCAGATTCCCGTTGCTGAAATTGGGGTGTCTGCACGGAAAAGGCTCGAAGACTTCCTGTCAATCTGCATCTGACCCACAGTTCCTAGTGGTACAATCTGAGAAATGGTTTGTCCTGCCAGAAAAAGGAAATGGCCATCCAGTCTTGAAACACTTACCTCGGATTATTTGTAAATGTAGCCTTCGCTGCAATATACTGCCTTGTTCCATGATGTATTGTTTTTCTCGTGAAATTGTTCTTTGCAATTCTGATCCAAAGATGGCCATTTATTCGAGGTCTCTCCAAATTGTGTGCTCGAGTTGTATGTGTGCGTTGAATCATTCGAAGAGGAAGCAGGAACTGAACTTCTTGTTCAGCGGCTGCTATCGCGTTATTCTCAGTTTCTTTCATGCTTTGATTGAAAGACAGTCTGATGCGGCGTCGCCATAAGAAATTGAATATATTTTTTTGAGATCAATCAAGAATTTGATTGGCTTCATGGTTCATGCTAAAAGGAAAAAAGAGAGAAAAATAACAGGGTCCATAAGCTTCCACGCTTGGGCCTCAAATTCGCCCGGTTATCAGGATCAACTCTCCCTGCCTATTAGGCCCGGCCCATGAAGAATTGAACCCCGTGGCCCGTGGGCTGCCCAGCCCATCGTATCCCGGCACCTAGTGCAACGAGAACCTGCTAGAAACCTCATAGTACTTTCCTTTCCGGCCGCCTCCCTCCAAGAGGCAAGAGTCCAAGTTCGCCGTCGGCCGCGCCGTGCGCCGGCGCCGGCGCCGGTCATCAGGATGATCAGGTCAGTCTCCTCCCCTCCCCCGACGGCCGACGCGGTACCCCCTTTCTTTGCTTTCAGATTGGACCGTTTCGCCGTCGTCAGCGCTGAACCCGCAGTGCAGCAGTAGAGTTCCGTGGTGCTGTCCTCTTTTCACCGATCAATCGTGCCACCACCTGCTGGGATTTCTTCCGTCATTTTTGGTCTGATTGTTCAGATTTGAGCTCCAAGGAGCATGCCCATGGCCTCGCAGTCCCCCTCTTGAGAACGAGGTAGCGTGGTACCACGAGGCGAGGCCATGACGTTCCCATGCGCCGATACGCGTCATGGCCTCATCATGGGCAGACAGCGAAATTCAGCCTCTTTGGCCGCTCTGCTGTGTTGAGTAGCAACAGTTTGAGCGAGGGGTAGGGCTTACAGTTGCACTTCACTCCCCAGCCACTGCAAGCAAAGCAGCCATGAATCCGTTGCCATTTGTGCATTAGGATTCTTTCATCTGCAGTTTTTTTTAGAGTTCTAGTGACAAGCTCCAGTCCATTTTGCATTTGTCAAGTAGAGAACAATGTTGACAGGATTCTGTCAGAGATAGGAAAACCAATTATTCCTATGCNTGGTGAGTGTCATTGCTCTCTGACTTTAAACACACCCTGCCATCTTCTTTTGTCATCCATGCTGTACTTTGCTTTCCTTGGTTTTTGGGGACAAGTTGGGTGTGGTTGAATAAAAACTAACCACAGACAAAAGTAATCCCATGGGTGGACATGAAAATGACAATATCATTGACAACTTGTATCGTGCNACGCGCCGCAGGCCGCACTTCATTGTGACTTGTGAAGACAGCTAATTGTGCTTAAATTTTATCGCAGTTTTTCAAACGTTCAAAGAAATCGTCTGAAGGAGGGTCCATAAGGTAATTAATGAGGAAATCTTTTCCCTTTTTTTTTTGCAAGTGTGTTGAGGTACATAAATTTTGTTCTTCTCTATGCACTCCCATCCTAAGTTTTCCATGTTTCCGCAAGTTATGCCTTTGTGGTTCATGTAGTAGGATGTAAACTTAGTTCTCCATACACATGACTTGTGATTTTCTTGAACCTGAGGTGGGAATTCTTACTTGATTGTTACATCATAATTCTGATACAATAATACAATAGGCCAATAGCAATAAGAATCTTTGAGAAACAGAGGAATTATCTTGACAACGAAGATGAGTATGACAGGCCATACAGACGAGTTAAATGGAACATGTTAGTCAACATTCTTTTCCCAAAGGCACGGATAAGTTTAAAAACATGAAAAATTTACCTAGTCAACATGAAAATAAAGGCAAAAAGAGAACTGCTGTAAGACGATGAAAAATGAACCAGATTGTTTAGGACATTTTATATTTCTTTGTTTTCCTTTTGCACTTTTCTTATTCGCCTTTGCCACTACAAAGTACAGAAATTTAAGTTAGTTGATTTCCTTCCAGCAATACTTTAACAGTGAACATGCCATCTTAACTTCATTGTTGTGTGCTCTGACTGATTCTAATTAGTTTGTC
>JAZFNS010019999.1:72011658-72023194 GCA_037127165.1 Alloteropsis angusta | reverse complement strand
CGTTTGGCTACCACTGCTCCCATTGCCAACCCGCCGCACACATGAGATAGCCACATAGGCTCCGCCGGGCGGGGTGACGGATTCCGTGAGGCGGAAGAGGTTGCGTCGCGGGCTCGTCCCGTCCCACGGGAGGCAGGAGGGGGCGCTAGCTTTGGCTGTCGCCGGCCCGTACGTCGCGCGCGGTGAGGCTAGCTGGTGGGCGGGCGACGGCTTGTCGGCCGGCGTGCCGCGACCAAGCGCGGCGAGCGTGCTCGATCTCTCGGCTCCCCCGCGCGGTTGACCATCGCTGGCGTATGACATCGAGCGTCGCCCGACGAGTGGACGCGTGGCGGGCAAATGCACGGTCGCGCCGAGCAATGACAAATTGCCAATGCGCCCGGCGGCGAGGCGCTGACTGACCATGACGATACGAGGTCTCCTTCAAATGTACGAGTTATTACATAGTTTTAAGTAGTCTAAGAGACAACTTCTCAAATAATATAGCTCTTACTACTTAATTCATAGTATGAATGACCCATCTATCAGTCTCACATGATCTTAACTATGTGTATGAGATTATCTATTGAACAAGAGATAATTCATCATTTTTTCTATTAAAATATTAGATAATGTGCCTTTAAACTAGCTTAAAGCTATGCATTGGAGGAGGCATAAACAGCCACCGATAGGTCGCTGGCCCCATGTTGCTACCGTCATTTTTTCTCCATCTCCACGTCTTGTCAGTGGCCAGTAAGTCACAAACCCAACAGTCCCAACTGCTCCCATGTCGCCCCGGCCTAGCACAACCGGATCCATTGATGAGGCACGGCTACAACCAGTCCAACCACACTGCCACGGCCAGCACTAGCTATTTAACACGTGTTCGCGTGCACCCGCAGCAAACACACGAACGTCGAGCGCGCCTCGGCCTCTCTCCTCTCTCGACCGCACGCACGTATACGCGCAGCCAGAAGCTGCCACCGCCCGCAGCGAGCCAGNCCATGGGGAGCGTGCCGGAGGAGATGGCCCTGGGCTTCGGCGGCCTGGTGGGCGAGCTGAGGGAGGTCTACGAGAGCGGCAGGACCCGGGACCTGGAGTGGCGCCGGTCGCAGCTCAGGGGCCTCGTCAGGCTCCTCGAGGAGAAGGAGGAGGACATCTTCGACGTCCTCCGCGAGGACCTCGGCAAGCACCGCGTCGAGGCCTTCAGGGACGAGGTTAGTTTGGTTCCCAATTCTGAATGCTCTGCGTTCTGCCCGTTTGGGGTTCACCGAGCCCGCCTCTGAATGCATCCTCTCTCTGCGTCTCTCGTGTGTTCAGGTCGGGGTTCTGAAGAAGTCCGTCGTCGACAAGCTGCAAAACTTCAAGAAGTGGGCGGCGCCCGAGAAGGCAAGCTCTGGCTAACACTCGCTCACTCCATTACCTTACCTTGTAGTCATGTCAGAGCATGAAGGCGTTCAGTCAGTTCATCACAGTTTTCTGCGTGAGCTTTTAGGCTGATGCATGCTTGAATTTTGTCATGGATTTTTAACACCTATTCTTTCGGGGGTACAGGCTCACACGCCGCTGGTGGCTTTCCCGGCGACAGCGCTGGTGGTGCCGGAGCCGCTCGGGGTCGTGCTCATCTTCTCCTGCTGGAACCTACCAATAGGTGAGGTTGACGGACTGAGACCTCTTTGCTCCCACTCTCTTTAATTTGGAGCGAACGTAGGGCTGATCGAACGCTGCGATGCTATCTGGAAATTTAAGAATCGGAAAGTAATTGCGTGCTGGTTAGGCATCACGTCGTGTTGTCAATTCCATAATTCGCTAGAGCTGTCGTCTGGAGCCCATGTACCAAGACACTTGTGTGTTGTATCAGCGTGTGTGGTGGCAAATTTGACAAGTACAGCTCCATCGTTTTTGCGCAAGATCTCCCCGAGTAGATTCAATTGGATCCTGATAACTCGTTTAGATAATACGATTTTCACATCAAAGTGCTCTAGTTAGGCTTATACTACTAGTCTATCCATCCATGCTCTCGCACAGGCTAATTATGTGAAAGAAATAAATATTAAAATTTCATAAAAATTCTAGACCCGTATATAATAATGAAAATCATTACCTTGCGCTCTCTTATTAATTAAATATTTTTTTACTTTGCATTGCACTCCTAGATTTATATTACTAAACTTTAATTTGAGCTCCATGATTAACATAGGATTCCTCCATAAGTGTACACAATAGTATACGTGGTGACACTCATCATGTAACGTTGCGTGTATATACGTTCATAAGTTAGCATTTACATATTAACAATGGTTAAAATAGATAATTTAAAGCTATCTATTGGCATACTTAGAGTTTTAAATGATATATGTGGGTAGTTTTGATGCGTTTAGAGTTTGAGATACGTTTTGAAAATCCATATTTTTATCATTTTCCTATATATACTATGTATGATCTACATGGTGAGATTCATCATGCATACACACCTTAAATTAATGTTTTCTATATTAACAATTGATGGAAGAAACATGTAATTTATAGACTTATATTGATGCATTTTGGAATATTTTTTACAACATGTTGTTTTTTTGTAACGTCAAACATATGTAGTTTTGATACAAATTTAGGATGTTACTATAAATTATTTTTATAATGCCATAGAAAAGTAACTTAGATGAATGTTAGTGGGCTACTTTAATTTATCTTTTATAATGACAAAGGTGGATAATTGAGGTTACTTTATGTTATTTCCATAAGAGCAAAAATAGGTATTTTAATTAAAATATAAGAAATCCAATGGGTATGATAATTAGAGTCTATAGATAGATTGCTAAATATTTCTGATTTTTGTGAGAATTTCTAGGATTTTTTCCTAGAGCCTGCCCCTAGATATTACATGGCTTCGTATGAAGGTTTCAAAGCATCTAATTAGTAATGGTAAGATACTCTATCATTAAAAAGTCAAAAAAATATTACTTAACTGACATATATTCTTTCTTTTTTGCTCAACCGTACTCAGGCTGTGTTTAGTTCCGCAAGTTGCCGAAACTTGTAGGTGAAAGTTGCTATTAGAAAGTGTGTCATATGAGGAGACACATTTTTTAATGTGTTACTTTTATAAGTTGCAGAATAAAAATAGATGAACTAAACACAATCTCAGAGTCTCACGGATATACGGATTTGTGGCACGTTCATAGGCCATAGGCTTTTGTGTTGCACTAGCAGGGGTACTTTGGTTACGACTTGGGGAGCCCTCCATTAATGGCGCAGTCTAGACGTCCCTTACGAAGCCCACGCCCCCAACTCACCAAACTGACCGTGATTGCTACCCGCTGTCCTCCCTTGCGGCTCGCAACAAAGCTGCGTAGGGCGCTGCCTACAGTATGTCTATAGCTAACCTCACCAGCAGCGGTATTGCACTGTCGCAAAAGCTCGGAAATTAAAGGATCGCTACTATACAAGCTACTGTTTTGATTGGCGAATACCTAGCGTAATAATGGCTGTGGCTCGTGACTGATCCAGCCTATCCGATGGCGACAGTGTCTCAGCTCAGCGTGGCCGGTTAGGTGTCACCTTTGTGACAGGTAGATCTCGTACGTGTTCTCCTTGTCCTTCTGCGGATGGGTCCAACTGTTTCCTGTCACGAACCGGCGGGACTGTCCGTGCTCTGTGAACGATCGCTCAACGGCATCAGGGAGATCACAAGTCAAGCTGAAAAAAAAAGGAGACGCGACTGATAATGATCCGATCAACATTGCTCATGTCACTGACTTTTACAGTAAAACTTTTACTGCCACGGTCCTGCGATCGAAGCTCAGCTCACAGTGTCTGGATTGGCTGCGCTGGCGCAGGGCTGGCTCTGGAGCCGCTCTCGGGGGCCTTGGCGGCCGGCAACGCCGTGGTGGTGAAGCCGTCCGAGCTCGCGCCGGCCACCTCCGCGTTCCTCGCGGCCAACGTGCCCAAGTACCTGGACCCCAAGGCCGTGAAGGTCGTGGAGGGCGGCGCCGACGCCGGGGAGAAGCTCATGGAGCACAGATGGGACAAGGTCCTCTTCACCGGTAAATTCAACCACACCGCAAGATCTCTGAACAGATATGTTATGAGCCACAGCCACTGGCACTCCTTGTTGCATGAATGCTTGTCTGACGGCTCTGTTGGTTTCCTGGTGTCTCTTTCAGGGAGCAGCCGTGTTGGGCGCCTTATCATGACGAAGGCCGCCAAGCACCTGACCCCGGTGGCTCTTGAGCTTGGCTCCAAGTGCCCCTGCATCGTCGACTGGCTCGACAGCAACAGGGACAGCCAGGTACGCTCCTGTTGTTCCTCACGATCTTCAGTTTTGCCACAAGCAGAACGACCTTAACGAGTGTATGGTACTGCTGAATGTACGCAGGTAGCTGTGAACCGCATCATTGGGGCGAAATGGTCCACCTGCTCGGGCCAAGCCTGCATTGCCATCGACTACGTGCTGGTCGAGGAGGAGTTCGCGCCCATTCTGGTCTGCTTCAGTTTTCTCCGACACTCAGTTTTGTACCATATCACACGCCTGACACATTGCGCTTTTGACATTGTGACGCCTGTATTTACCTGAAGATCGAGCTGCTCAAGTCAACACTGAAGAGGTTCTTCACCAAGCCAGAGTACATGGCGCGCATCCTGAACGAGAAGCACTTCAAGAGGCTCAACAACCTCCTGGCGGATCGCAGGGTGGCGGCCTCCGTGGTGCACGGCGGCCACTTCAACCCCAAGACGCTGTGAGCACCGTGCCTGCATCGCCATGGCAATGCAAGTGTTACTTGTGTGCCTCTGCTTGACGCCCATGTTCTTCCCAATTGCGCAGGAGCATCGAGCCCACGCTTCTGCTGAACCCTCCGCTCGACTCTGACATCATGACGGAGGAGATCTTCGGCCCGCTGCTCCCGATCATCACGGTGCGCGCACGAACTAACGTTACCTGACGCATTTCAAGCTGAATCTGAATGAATGCTGCTGCTGAACAGCCACTTGCATTGCACCTGTTTCTGCAGGTCAAGAAGATCGAAGACAGCATCAAGTTCCTGAAATCGAAGCCGAAGCCGCTGGCGATCTACGCCTTCACCAGGGACGAGAACCTGAAGCGCCGGATCGTCGAGCAGACGTCGTCCGGGAGCGTCACATTCAACGACGCCATCGTGCAGGCGCGCGCATTTCTGAGCTTCAGTCTCCACTGAAATTGAAATGCACGCCATTTCTGAACCTCCTCCTGCAGAAGAATAAAATAAAAATGTTTCCTTGCAGTACGGCCTGGACAGCATCCCGTTCGGCGGCGTCGGGCACAGCGGGTTCGGGCAGTACCACGGCAAGTACTCGTTCGAGATGTTCAGCCACAAGAAGGCGGTGCTCAAGAGGAGCTTCCTCGTCGAGTTCATGTTCCGGTACCCGCCGTGGGACGAGACCAAGATCGGCATGCTCAGGCGCGTCTACCGCTTCGACTACGTCTCCCTCTTCTTCGCGCTCATCGGCCTCAGCAGGTGAAGCAGCCGGCGCCCGGCGGCGAGTCAATAACCGAGCCAAACAGAACTGTCCTGCCATTGCTGATTGTCAACTGCAAGCAGCAACGGTTACGGATCGTACTTTATAATACTGGTGGATGATTGTGTAAATGTACCCTGTATACACCAAAGCTTTTATACTGTCAGTTTGTACGTGCACATCAGATTGTTGCGCCAACAGATTTCACAATGTAATACTGTCAGTTTGTGTAATTTTCTTATTGAACAAACACCAAGTTATGCCACCTTTACAGCTTTACCCTTTTTGTTTCGGAAATTTGCAAACACACTGCTATTTTACGATAGTGTGTGCCTGGGTTTTGACAGTAGGAGTATTATGGTATCCTTGCAAAAGTCCCCTTTTATTTCGAAACAAAGGAATTGATTAATCCAGGACACTGGAAACAAGTAAAACTGCAGACAACCATAAAGTAGACGGAAGTTCATGAATGTTGCCAGGATACCGTAGTGCAGAATATATCAACTGTTTTTTCACCAACCTATACTGAAAGTCTCCATAATGATAAGTGTAAACCAACCAGATTCCATTCATATAAAATGTTGGTAAGGTACAGACAGATTGTATATGCCATTAAGTAGATCACATAAAACCAGCACGTACAGATTGTTGTGACAACATTGCCATGCCAAAAAAAGAAGAAAAAACACCCCTCCCATGCATATACACAGTATCACTTACTTGTTCAGAGATCCATCACTGTGACTGATTCTTACCAAGGAGTTTCTCAAGCTGTCCATTTGAAAGGGCTTTTACTGTATCTGCAATTATATACGCAAAATGTTGATTGTTGATATTGACCAAGGTAGCAGTATACTTGTATGTAAACGATAGAGCAGCTAGACAGTTTAAGAGCGCCCTCAAGGTTTAAACACTAACCATCTGAGCCACCAACATGTTGGCCATTCACAAACACCTGTGGCACAGTATGTCGCCCAACTAGGTCCAGAAGAACACTTTGAATNGTCACGCCCATCCTCTGAATGGCACGTGTGCATTAGGTTTGCAATAATTCTTGCAGACAAATGCCTCAAACTATGTGACTGGAAGTATGTGATTTGATTGAAGTTGCATATGAGTCAAGGATGATTACCTCGGAGATCTAGTTCAACAATATATGGATCTTCCTTGAGATCTCGAAATATTCGCTTAGCACGCATGGAGTACCTATGAGAAAGAAAATAAAGAAATGTTTAGCAANAAAAAGTAACCACTAGCATTTAATATTTCTAAAGGTAATCTCCATGATAAGAATTGTTCTCTTTTCGATCATTTTATTTATGTAAAAGGACAGGACTCCACTTCACCCAGCAGTAACACCATCACATCATCCGATAGCAGCATTGCAGGAATAGCCATGTCTATGCTTCTGGAGCAGTAACCCAAGTGACAAAGACAAAGATCCATAGCCAAGAAGGAACAGGATAAGGGAAACAGGAGAGCATTTAATCTAAGTACAGGACTGATAAACCAACAGCAGCCATGATCGTTTTTCATGCTGGCACACTACATTTGATGGAAAGGGATGAAAGAACAGACAGTATCTTGGACATGAGCAGAAAGAGAACAGTAGAAATCTGACAACATTAGAGTGAAGGACAGGACAAGCTAAAAGAGATAATTAAAGAAAAAAAGACCATCAATGTACAAAAAAGAACAATCCCCTTCCCAATTAATCGTTGGTCGTTGGTGAGAACACTGTAAAGAGGGAAGGTAACGATAGGATAAGTGAGGATCCTGATTGTTCTCTGATTCAACAGGGGTGAGAAAGTTAGTTTTGAGACATACATCAGTTGAACAAATATTTTCACCCAGAAAAAAAAGTGTTTAGAATTCTAGCTTCAAGGAGACTACAAGATACCCTAGCTCAAAATACACAGTCCTTGTAGCAAGCTTATTTACCTAAAGTTGTGCTCTCTGTACTGTGTTCTGACAAGTAAATTGTAGAGCAATAAACTGAACACCTAGGTTTCATATACTGCATGAAAAGCAAGAAAATAGCATTTGAATTTACCATAAAGATTATGGTGTATGGTGCCTACTGAAATTCTGATTACAGAATCGAAAGAAACCAAGGCTCAAGCTTTCAAATTCAAACTCATCTATATTCTTTGTAATGGAAACTAAAATAAAAATAACCAATACTGAAATCACTTCATTGTGCTACCACAGCGTGCATATTTGGGTGCAAACATACAACAAAGATGTCAGTTCAAATCTAAGGCCCTGTTTGGATTCAATTACAGAGTATTTTTTGTTGTTTTAGGAAAATACTGTTGTTTTGGTAAATTGTGGGGGTGTTAGGATGCTACAATTTTGTGTAGTTTCGAAAACCACGGCATTGCTAAACTGTAATATTTTTTTTGGAGTTTAGGAACTCCACCCGACACCTACTTTTCCTAAACCGCGGTTCTGCAAATCTCTGGCTCCTATTAGTTTCTTGATACTGTAGTTTCTCAAAACTACAACGACATCCAAACAAGCCCTAAATCGCCACTATGCAAGTAATAGACCAACTGGCTGCTGTTCAGCTAGAGAGTAGAGACAGGCGAGCTTGTTAAGTCTGTGACACAACAGTTCGCCCACATGGTACAATAGTAACCTGTATCATTCACATGAGTAGCCGATTTATAAACACTTAAACAGTATGATCTGAACCTATAGGCTATAGCATAGCGCCATAATTTACTTGTGATAGAGTGTAGACCAGCATCTTAAGCAATAAACTAGAGCAACATAATCTGCAGAACGAAGCAACCCCCGTGGTTGCAGTGTCGGTACAGATTCACCGAATCCAGCCCATGTTTCACCATACATACATGAAACAATTTCTGGCTTCCATTTTTCAGCTGTATGAGCTTAGCTGCAGGATTTGCTCCACATCCGCAGTACCAAACTACCAATGAACAAAACCTAACCAATATCAACCTCCTGCGGTTCAATTGCAAGGGGAATGTCCGAATACCGAGCACTCCCGAATCCCCACCCTAGTTATCAGCTAAATGCCTAAATCCGCCCAATTCGCCAAACCTTCGCCAAGCAGAACAGCAGCACAAGCTAGACTCGGAACTTCGTGGGATCTGAACTACACGCATGGTGACGCGCTCGGACGCCCGTGCGCACCAAACCCTAACCCCCAATCCTTCCACGAGATTTTCCAGACCGAGAGCAAGCAAGCAAAGAGAGCGGCACGAAGTGGTTGGTGTCTGGGAGAGGGGGCACTCACGGGCAGTAGGTTTTCGAGAAGATGGTGATGCGGTTGGAGTAGATGGCGTTCTGCACGAACGCCGACGGCGACCGCGTCGCCGCCGCGAATTCCGCCGCGGCGACGAGGAGGAAGAGGGGAAACGCCAATCTGGCTAGAGCCATCCCCTTCGGCTTCCTGGGTCGATCGGCTCCTTTCGGTCTTCGCTTCGCTCTCTGATCTTTTTCCAGGAGAAGGGCTGCGCCGCTTTTCTTTTCCGTGTTTTTTTTTGTTTGTTTCAGTGGAACGTTCGTTCATGTAGCCTAAATCCACATTTGGCCCGTTGGGCTTTTACTTTTCGCGTAAATTGGCTTTCGGCCCACAAGTGTGACATGATTCGGAACATTTTCCTTTTTAGGGAATTCGCAACATTTTCTTTATCAGTTTGATTTGGGAAAATCAAATTTGAAGTTTCAAAAGGATGACAGATAGTCTAGTATGTAGGTGTCCTTTATTTTCAGTGGTGTGAAGAAACCAAATGCTCTCCTTGGACGAAAGGTTCGTCAATACCTATTTTACCATACGTTTTTACCTTTTCTATGCCACTATATATCAGTGGCGGACCCAGGCTAATTTATTTAGGTAGTCACAACACTCAGCTACAGTAGCAAATAGTGACAAACAGTTACAGTGTTTTGCTCCCTTGTTCACCGAGATTTTTTTAGGGTGGTCTTAGGACTATGGCCCTGTTTGGATCCATCCTCTAAAGTTTTAGAGTCTAAAGTTTAGAGCTATTTAGAGTCTAAAGCTCCAAACATCCATATCTAAAACTAGCTCTAAATTGTTTAGAGGTTTAGAGCCTTTGGGGTATCTAAAAGGCTCTAAANATAGAAAAGACACCCCTTATCTATGGTGGGACCCAGATGAGGGGCACGTGCCATGTGCATGCAGGGGTATTTTCGGTACTTTTGATTATTGTCAACTGCTTTTAGAGTCTCTAAACAAATGATCCAAACAAGGTGGCTCTAAGATTTTAGAGCCTCTAAAACTTTAGATGATGGATCCAAACGGGGCCTATGTAACCCTTCTGGGTCCACCACTGCTATATATCATGCACACATATTTACTTATTAGATTAATCTTTTATTCGTAACAATTTAATTCTATCCATGAAATACCAAAACTGTACGTGGTAGTTCAGACCTTACACGGCGCGCGTACAATACAAATATGATGTGTGCAGTGTGAACACAGCGACAGCGCCGCTAATTTCTAGGACGTGCTATCCGCCAGTGACCGTATTCTGTTTCTCAACATCACATAACTGTGCGCTGCGTCCTCAAGACCTCAACTTGTTTTTGACAAATCTCGCACCAAACCCCCCATCGATTCGGCCCAACGGAATTTCAACGGCACGTTGAGGAATTCCAGAAATTGCGGCTTCTACACGTGCTCCCCTCAAGTCTCGTGCGGAGGGAGAAAGCACTGAGTAATTTGTTTGTTGCTGCAGATGGAGAGATTCTGACTTTCTGAGATTGACAGTGAAAGTGATAGAAGAAGGCTTTGAAGTTGCAACGAGCAAAAAGGGAGATACAAAGGTGCAGTGCAGAGGCTATCTTTCTCCCTAGTAGCAGCCACCCCACAAAAAGCACGAACGCTCGGGAGAGCAGAAAAAATGGCGGTGGTGAATGAGCCCGGAGACAACTTCTGTTACAGTTAAACTGGAGGTACTACTAGCACACGAAGCCGACGCAACACAATACAGACGCGGCACCGTCTTCCGGCGGCGAGTTCACTGTTCACCAGTAAGGATACGACGACGGCGCGGCGGCGGCCGCGGTCCTGGATCTCTTGCTGCCGGCCACGGCGGCGGCCCCGCCGTACATCATCTGCGGCACCCACCGCTCCCGGCTGGCTGCCGCGCTGTCGCCGATGAACATCTGCTCCTGCGCCATCCACGCCGAGTAGCCGCCGTCCGGCACGCCACTGATCCGGGCTAGCCCTCCCTGCTCGATCAAAACAAAACCAGGTTAATCCAAGATTTCAGAAGTCGTTGCTGCAGTCAGGTTTTTATAACTTTGTAAATTATTTTCTCCGTTCCAAATCGTAAGTTATTTCAAGATTTTTGGAAAGTCAAACCATGTCAAGTTTGACCAAAATTGTAGAGAGTACCACGAAGATTTGTTGCATCGAATAAATTTATTATGAAAATATATGTCACTAAAAATCTAATGATACTTATTTAGTATGATAAATATTTATACTTTAGCGTAAAAATTTGGTCAAACTTAAGATAATTTGACTTTCCAAAAGTGTTGAAACGACTTACAGTTTGCAACGGAGGGCAGTACGGACGTAAAAATCTGCTGCTGTCGTCAAGAATGCAATTTGGTGATCTACTACTACTGTGTGTGCTGTGCTGGGTATATTGTAGTGTGAGGGGCTGCCGTGGCAAAACTGGCCCCGCGAGATAAAATAAGAGCTGCCCCTGGAGATATTATGGTCAGACACACGCACACGCCCTGGACCAGCGAGGGCTTGCGAGCATGACTCCAAAGCCGTACAGCGGCGCCCATAATGGATGGTTACTGGTTGGACTGGGAGCAATGCCCTAACGCCGATGTCATAGGCGCTTTCGGTGTGCAGTGTGCTCGCTGCTAGCCGCCTAGGCCAAGGAACGTGTCTAAGGGGACGTTTAGATTCGAGGTTTCCAGGGAATACAGTAATTTCCAACTTCCCATAGGAAAACAGTGAATTCCCAGGAAACAGTGAAATCCCAGGAAAACAGTGAATTCCTAGGAAAACAGTACCAAAACCCCAGGAAAACAGTACCAAAACCCC
>JAZFNS010019999.1:71964858-71978145 GCA_037127165.1 Alloteropsis angusta | reverse complement strand
ACCTAGGATCCTAGGTGGCTTCACCTGGAGGCCTCAAAAGGAGCCTCCAATTAGTAATATTAAGAAGTTATGCATTGGAGGAAGCCTAAACAGCCGCCGATAGGTCGCTGGCCCCATGTTGCTACCGTCATTTTTTCTCCATCTCCACGTCTTGTCAGTGGCCAGTAAGTCACAAACCCAACAGTCCCAACTGCTTCCATGTCACCCCGGCCTAGCAGTAGCACAACCGGATCCATTGATGAGGCACGGCTACAACCAGTCCAACCACACTGCCACGGCCAGCACTAGCTATTTAACACGTGTTCGCGTGCACCCGCAGCAAACACAAACGTCGAGCGCGCCTCGGCCTCTCNGCACGCACGTATACGCGCAGCCAGAAGCTGCCACCGCCCGCAGCGAGCCAGCGAGCGAGAGAGAGAGAGAGAGCCATGGGGAGCGTGCCGGAGGAGATGGCCCTGGGCTTCGGCGGCCTGGTGGGCGACCTGAGGGAGGTGTACGAGAGCGGCCGGACTCGGGACCTGGAGTGGCGCCAGTCGCTGCTCAGGGGCCTCGTGAGGCTCCTCGAGGAGAAGGAGGAGGACATCTTCGACGTCCTCCGCGAGGACCTCGGCAAGCACCGCGTCGAGGCCTTCAGGGACGAGGTTAGTTTGGTTCCCAATTCTGAATGCTCTGCGTTCTGCCCGTTTGGGGTTCACCGAGCCCGCCTCTGATTGTATCCTCTCTCTGCGTCTCTCGTGTGTTCAGGTCGGGGTTCTGAAGAAGTCCGTCGTCGACAAGCTGCAAAACTTCAAGAAGTGGGCGGCGCCCGAGAAGGCAAGCTCTGGCTAACACTCGCTCACTCCATTACCTTGTTGTAGTCATGTCGGAGCATGAAGGCGGCGTTCAGTCAGTTCATCACAGTTTTCTGCATGAGCTTTTAGGCTGATGCATGCTTGAATTTTGTCATGGATTTTTAACACCTATTCTTTCGGGGGTACAGGCTCACACGCCGCTGGTGGCTTTCCCGGCGACAGCGCTGGTGGTGCCGGAGCCGCTCGGGGTCGTGCTCATCTTCTCCTGCTGGAACCTACCAATAGGTGAGGCTGACCGACCGAGACGGATCACCTCTTTGCTCCCACTCTCTCCTTTAATTTGGCAGACGTGTTGGCAACAAACGTAGGGCTGATCGAACGCTGCGTTATGCTATCTGGAAATTTAAGAACCGGAAAATAATTGCGTGCTGGTTAGGCATCACGTCGTGTTGTCAATTGCATATAATTCGCTAGAGCTGTCGCCTGGAGCCCAGAGAGTCCCATCAGTGACCAGCACTAAACGTACCGAGACACTTGTGTGTTGTGTCAGTGTGTGGTGGCAATAATTCGAAAGAAATGAGTATTAAAGTTTCATAAATATTCTAGACCCATATATAATAATGAAAACCATTACCTTGCACTCTCTCTTATTAATTAAAATTTTTCACTTTGCATTGCACTTCTGGATTTTTTTTGAATCTATCTTCGATTTGAGCTACATGATTAACATATAATTCTCCAAAAATGCATACATAATCTACATGGTGATGCTTGTCATGTGAGGTTGCATGTATATACGTTCATAAGTTAGCATTTACATATTAACAATGGTTAAAATAGATAACTTAGAACTATCTATTGGCATACCTTAGAATTTTAAATGACATATGTGGTTAATTTTGATGCAAATTTAGAGTTTGAGATACATTTTGAACTTGACAATCCGTATTTTTTTCGTTTTCCTATATACGCACCTTAAATTAATGTTTTCTGTATTAACAATTAATGGAAGAAACATGTAATTTATAGTCATATATTGATGCATTTTGGAATATTTTTTACAACAACATATTGGTTTTTTTTTGTAACGTCAAACACATGTAGTTTTGATACAAATTTAGGGTGTTGCTATAAATTATTTTTATAATGCCATAGACAAATAACTTAGATGAATATTAGGGGTTACTTTAATTTATTTTTCATAATGAGAGAGGTGCATAATTTAACTATACATTTATGGGTTACTTTATGTTATTTCCATAATGGCAAAAACATGTAATTTTTTAAAATATAATAGATCCAATGGGTATGATAATTAAAGTCTATAGATAGACAGCTAAATATTTCTAATTTTTGTGAGAATTTTTATGATTTTTTTCTAGAATGTCCACCTAGAATGTTACTTGGCTTTATATGAAAGCTTCAAAAGGAACATCTAACTAGTAACAGTAATATACTCGAGCATTAAAAGGTCAAAGACATAGTACTTAATTGACATTTTTTTTTGGCTCGACCGTACTAAGAGGCTCTCGGATATACGGCTTGGAGGCACGTTCATAGGCCATAGGCTTTTGTGTTGTTGCACTAGCAGGAGTACTTAGGAGTACTTTGGTTACGACTTGGAGAGCTTTTCATTAATGGTGCAGTCTAGACGTCCCTTACAAAATGTAAATGCAGATTATGTTTATTACGAAGCCCACACGGCCACACCCCCAAGTCCCCAACTCACCAAACTGACCGTGATTGCTACGTACCCGCCGCTGTCCTCCCTTGCGGCTCGCAACAAAGCTGCGTAGCGCGCTGCCTACAGTATGTCTATAGCTAACCTCACCAGCAGCGGTATTGCACTGTCGCAAAAGCTCGGAAATTAAAGGATCGCTACTATACAAGCTACTGTTTTGATTGACGAATACCTAGCGTAATAATGGCTGTGGCTCGTGACTGATCCAGCCTATCCGATGGCGACAGTGTCTCAGATCAGCGTGGCCGGTTAGGGGTCACCTTTGCGACAGGTAGATCTCGTACGTGCTCTCCTTGTCCTTCTGCGGATGGGTGGGCGCACGGTTGAGTGAAAAAAGAAGAAGAAGAAACTAACCTTCAGGAACCAACTGTTTCCTGTCACGAACCGGGACTGACCGTGCTCTGTGAACGAAATCGCTCAACGACATCAGGAAGATCACAAGTCAAGCTGAAAAAAAAGGAGACGCGACTGATAATGATCCGATCAACTTTGCTCATGTTACTGATGACTTTTACAGTAAAACTTTTACTGCCACGGTCCTGCGATCGAAGCTCAGCTCACAGTGTCTGGATTGGCTGCGCTCGCGCAGGGCTGGCTCTGGAGCCGCTGTCCGGGGCCTTGGCGGCCGGCAACGCCGTGGTGGTGAAGCCGTCCGAGCTCGCGCCGGCCACCTCCGCGTTCCTCGCGGCCAACGTGCCCAAGTACCTGGACCCCAAGGCCGTGAAGGTCGTGGAGGGCGGCGCCGACACCGGGGAGAAGCTCATGGAGCACAGATGGGACAAGGTCCTCTTCACCGGTAATTCTCAACCACACCGCAAGATCTCTGAACAGATATGTTATGAGCCACTGGCACTCCTTGTTGCATGAATGTTTGTCTGACGGCTCTGTTGGTTTCCTGGTGTCTCTTTCAGGGAGCAGCCGTGTTGGGCGCCTTATCATGACGAAAGCCGCCAAGCACCTGACCCCGGTGGCTCTTGAGCTCGGTTCCAAGTGCCCCTGCATCGTCGACTGGCTCGACAGCAATAGGGACAGCCAGGTACGCTCCTTGTGTTCTTCATGATCTTTAGTTTTGCCACAAGCAGAACGAGTGAACGACCTTAACGAGTGCATGGCACTGGTGACGGTACGCAGGTAGCTGTGAACCGCATCATTGGGGCGAAATGGTCCACCTGCTCGGGCCAAGCCTGCATTGCCATCGACTACGTGCTGGTCGAGGAGGAATTCGCGCCCATTTTGGTCTGCTTCAGTTTTCTCCGACACTCAGTCTTGTAACACATCACGTCTCCCACATTGTGGTTTCTGACACTGTGACGCCTGCATTTCCCTGAAGATCGAGCTGCTCAAGTCAACACTGAAGAGGTTCTTCACCAAGCCGGAGTACATGGCGCGCATCCTGAACGAGAAGCACTTCAAGAGGCTCAAAGACCTCCTGGCCGATCGCAGGGTGGCGGCCTCCGTGGTGCACGGCGGCCACTTCAACCCCAAGACACTGTAAGCGCCGCACCATTGGCGAATGCAAATGTTACCGGTGCCTCTGCTTGACGCCCATGTTCTTCCCAATTGTGCAGGAGCATCGAGCCCACGCTTCTGCTGAACCCTCCGCTCGACTCTGACATCATGACGGAGGAGATCTTCGGCCCGCTGCTCCCGATCATCACGGTGCGCGCACGAACTAACGTTACCTGACGCATTTCAAGCTGAATCTGGATGAATACCGCTGCTGAAGAGCCACTCGCATCTGTTTCTGTTTCTCCAGGTCAAGAAGATCGAAGACAGCATCAAGTTCCTGAAATCGAAGCCGAAGCCACTGGCGATCTACGCCTTCACCAGGGACGAGAACCTGAAGCGCCGGATCGTCGAGGAAACCTCGTCCGGGAGCGTCACATTCAACGACGCCATCGTGCAAGTGCGCACATTTCTGAACTTCAATCTCCACTGAAATTGAAATGCACGCCATTTCTGCGCAGAAGAATAAAATAAAAATATTTCTTTGCAGTACGGCCTGGACAGCATCCCGTTCGGCGGCGTCGGGCACAGTGGGTTCGGGCAGTACCACGGCAAGTACTCGTTCGAGATGTTCAGCCACAAGAAGGCGGTGCTCAAGAGGAGCTTCCTCGTCGAGTTCATGTTCCGGTACCCGCCGTGGGACGAGACCAAGATCGGCATGCTCAGGCGCGTCTACCGCTTCGACTACGTCTCCCTCTTCTTCGCGCTCATCGGCTTCAGCAGGTGAAGCAGCCGGCGGCGAGTCAATAACCGAGCCAAACAGAACTGCCATTGCTGATGGTCAACTGCGAGCAGCAACGGTTACGGCCCGTTTATACTTTATAATACTGGACTACTGGTGGATGATTGTGTAAATGTACCATGTATACACCAAAGCTTTTATACTGTCAGTTTGTACGTGCACATCAGATTGTTGTGCCAACAGATTTCACAATGTAATACTTTCAGTTTGTGTAATTTTCTTATTGAACAAACACCACGTTATGCCACCTTTACAGCTTTACCCTTTTTATTTCGGAAATTTGCAAACACACAATGCTATTTTACGATAGCGTGTACCTGGGTTTTGACAGTATTATGGTATCCTTGTAAAAGTCCCCTTTTATTTCGAAACAAAGGAATTGATTAATCCAGGACACCGGAAACAAGTAAAACCGCAGACAACCATAAAGTAGACGGAAGTTAATGAATGTTGCCAGGATACCGTAGTGCAGAATATATGAACTGTTTTTTTCACCAACCTATACTGAAAGTTTCCATAATGATAAGTGTAAACCAACCAGATTCCATTCATATAAAATGTTGGTAAGGTACAGACAGATTGTATATGCCATTGAGTAGACCACATAAAACCAGTACATACAGATTGTTGTGACAGCATTGCCATGCCAACAAAAGAAGAAAAAACACCCCTCCCATGCATATACACAGTATCACTTACTTGTTCAGAGATCCATCACTGTGACTGATTCTTACCAAGGAGTTTCTCAAGCTGTCCATTTGAAAGGGCATTTACTGTATCTGCAATTATATACGCAAAATGTTGATTGTTGATATTGACCAAGGTAGCAGTATACTTGTATGTAAACGATAGAGCAGCTAGACGGTTTAAGAGCGCCCTCAAGGTTTAAATACTAACCATCTGAGCCACCAACATGCNTGGCCATTCACAAACACCTGTGGCACAGTATGTCGCCCAACTAGGTCCAGAAGAACACTTTGAATGTCACGCCCATCCTCTGAATGGCACGTGTGCATTAGGTTTGCAATAATTCTTGCAGACAAATGCCTCAAACTATGTGACTGGAAGTATGTGATTTGATTGAAGTTGCATATGAGTCAAGGATGATTACCTCGGAGATCTAGTTCAACAATATATGGATCTTCCTTGAGATNCTCGAAATATTCGCTTAGCACGCATGGAGTACCTATGAGAAAGAAAATAAAGAAATGTTTAGCAACAAAAGTAGCCACTAGCATTTAATATTGCTAAAGGTAATCTCCATGATAAGAAGTGTTCCCTTTTCGATCATTTTATTTATGTAAAAGGACAGGACTCCACTTCTCCCAGCAGTAACACCATCACATCATCCGATAGCAGCATTGCAGGAATAGCCAGGTCTATGCTTCTGGAGCAGTAACCCAAGTGACAAAGACAAAGATCCATAGCCAAGAAGGAACAGGATAAGCGAAACCAAAAAGGAGAGCATTTCATCTAAGTACAGGACTGATAAACCAACAGCAGCCGTGATGGTTTTTCATGCTGGCACACTACATTTGATGGAAAGGGATGAAGGAACAGACAGTGTCTTGAGCATGAGCAGAAAGAGAACAGTAGAAATCTGACAACATTGGAGTGAAGGGCAGGACAGGCTAAAAGAGATAATTAAACAAAGAAAGACCATCAATGTACAAAAAGAACAATCCCCTTCCCAATTAATCGTTGGTGAGAACACTGTAAAGAGGGAAGGTAACGGTAGGATAAGTGAGGATCCTGATTGTTCTCTGATTCAACAGGGGTGAGAGTTAGTTTTGAGACGTACATCAGTTGGATAAGTATTTTCACCCAGAAAAAAAAAAGTGTTTAGAATTCTAGCTTCAAGGAGACTACAAGATACCCTAGCTCAAAATACACAATCCTTGTAGCGAGCTTATTTACCTAAAGTTGTGCTCTCTGTACTGTGTTCTGACAAGTAAATTGTAGAGCAATAAACTGAACACCTAGGTTTCATATACTGCAAGAAAAACAAGAAAAATGACATATGAATTTTACCATAAAGATTATGGTGTATGGTGCCTACTGAAATTCTGACTACAGAATCAGAAGAAACCAAGACTCAAGCTTTCAAATTCAAACTCATCTATATTCTTTGTAATGGAAACTAAAATAAAAATAACCAATACTGATATCACTTCATTGTGCTACCACAGCATGCATATATGGGTGCAAACATACAACAAAGATGTCAGTTCAAATCTAAGTCCCTGTTTGGATCCAAATTCCAAAGTATTTTTGTTGTTTTAGGAAAACACTGTTGTTTTGGTAATTGTGGGACTTTTGGACACTACAATCTTTGTAGTTTCGAAAACCATGGTATTGCTAAGCGGTAATATTTTTTTGGAGTTTAGGAACTCCACCCAATACCTACTTTTCCTAAACCGCGTTTTTGCACATCTCTGGCTCCTATTAGTTTCTTGATACTACAGTTTCTCAAAACTACAACGACATCAAAACAGGCCCTAAATCGCCACTATGCAAGTAATAGACCAACTGGCTGCTGCTTAGCTAGAGAGTAGAGACAGGCGAGCTTGTTAAGTCTGTGACACAACAGTTCAACCACATGGTACAATAGTAACCTGTATTATTCACATGAGTAGCCGATTTATAAACAAACAGTATGATCTGAACCTATAGGCTATAGCATCGTGCCATAGTTTACTTGTGATAGAGTGTAGACCAGCATCTTAAGCAATAAACTAGAGCAACATAATCCGCAGAACGAAGCAACCCCCGTGGTTGCAGTGTCGGTACAGATTCACCGAACCCAACCCATGTTTCACCATACATGAAACAGTTTCTGGCTTCCATTTTTCAGCTGTATGAGCTTAGCTGCAGGATTTGCTCCACATCCGCAATACCAAACTACCAATGAACAAAACCTAACCAAAATATCCACTTCCTGCGGTTCAATTGCAAGGGGAAAGTCCTAATTCCCACCCTAGTTTATCAGCTAAATGCCTAAATCCACCCAATTCGCCAAAACCTTCGTCAAGCAGAACAGCAGCACAGGCTAGACACGGAACTTCGTGGGATCTGAAATGGTGACGTGCTCGGACGCCCGTGCGCAGAAAACCCTAACCCCCAATACTTCCACCAGATTTTCCAGACCGAGAGCAAGCAAGCAAAGAGAGCGGTACGAAGTAGTTGGTATCTGGGAGGGAGGAGGACTCACGGGCAGTAGGTTTTCGAGAAGATGGTGATGCGGTTGGAGTAGATGGCGTTCTGCACGAACGCCGACGGCGACCGCGTCGCCGCCGCGAACTCCGCCGCGGCGACGAGGAGGAAGAGGGGAAACGCCAATCTGGCTAGAGCCATCCCCTTCGGCTTCCTGGGTCGATCGGCTCCTTTCGGTCTTCCCTTCCCTCTCTGATCTTTTTTCCAGGAGAAGGCCTGCGCCGCTTTTCTTTTCCGTGTTTTTTTATTTGTTTCAGTGGAACGTTCGTTCATGTAGCCTAAATCCAGATTTGGCCCGTTGGGCTTTTACTTTTCGCGTAAATTGGCTTTCGGCCCATAAGTGTGACATGATTCCCAACATTTTCCTTTTTAAGGAATTCGCAACATTTTCTTTATCAGTTTGATTGGGGAATGAAATTAAATTTGAACCTTCAAAAAGGACGACAGACCGTATAGCATGTAGGAGTCCCACATTTTCAGTGCTGTGAAGAAACCAAATGCTCTCCTTGGACGAAAGGTTCGTCAGACCTTCTTTACGACGTTTTTATCTTTTTTTATGCCACTATATATTACACACTTATTTACTTATTAGATTAATCTTTTATTCGTAACGATTTAATTCTATCCGTGAAATACCAAACTGTACACGGTAGTTCAGACCTTATACGGCGCGCGTATAGGAATACGATGTGTACAGTGTGAACACAGCGACAGCGCCGCTAATTTCTAGGACGTGCTATCCGCCAGTGACCGTATTCTGTTTCTCAACATCACATAACAGTGCGCTGCGTCCTCAATACCTCAACTTGGTTTTGACAAATCTCGCACCAAACCCCCGCATCGATTCGGCCCGTCGGAATTCAACAGCACGTTGAGGAATTCCAGAAATTGCGGCTTCTACACGTGCTCCCTCAAGTCTCGTGCGGAGGGAGAAACGAAACAAGCACTGAGTAATTTGTTTGTTGCTGCAGATGGAGAGATTCTGAGATTGACAGTGATAGAAAAGAAGGCTTTGAAGTTGCAACGAGCAAAAAGGGAGATACAAAGGTGCAGTGCAGAGGCTCTCTTTCTCCCTAGTAGCAGCCACCCCACAAAAAGCACGAACGCTCGGGAGAGCAGAAAAAATGGCGGTGGTGAATGAGAGCCCGGAGACAACTTCTGTTACAGTTAAACTGGAGGTACTAATAGCACACGAAGCCGTCGCGTAATACAGTCATACAGACGCGGCACGGTCTTCCGGTGGCGAGTTCACCGTTCACCAATCACCAATCACCAGTAAGAATACGGCGATGGCGCGGCCGCCGTGGTCCTGGATCTCTTGCTGCCGGCCACGGCGGCCAGCTCCGCGCCCCCGCCGTACATCATCTGCGGCACCCACCGCTCCCGGCTGGCCGCCGCGCTGTCGCCGATGAACAGCTGCTCCTGCGCCATCCACGCCGAGTAGCCGCCGTCCGGCACGCCGCCGATCCGGGCAAGCCCTCCCTGCTCGATCAAAACAAAACCAGGTCAATTCAAGGTTCAGAAGTCGTTACTGCAGTCAGGTTTTTATAACTTTGTAAAGTACCAAGTACGTAAAAATCTGCTGCTGTCGTCAAGAATGGTCAGTGTCTGGTGTGTTGTGTGTTGGGAATGGGATATTGTAGTGTGAGGGGGCGCCGTGGCTAAACTGGCCCCGCGAGATAAAATAAGTGTTGCCCCTGGAGATATTATGATCACACACCCTGGACCAGCGAGGGCTTGCGAGCATGACTACAAAGCCGTACAGCGGCGCCCATAATGGATGGTTACTGGTTGAACTGGGAGCAATGCACTAACGCCGATGCAGACGTGATCGGAATATGTCATACACCCGTGTTTAGTTCGGCAACTTTCACCTGTAATTTGCGCATTGAAAAACGTGTCCTCCTCACATGACACGTTTCCCAATAGCAACTTTCACCCCCAACTTTTCAATCTAAACACAGGCGCTTTCGGTGTGCTCGCTCGTCCTAGCCGCCTAGCCCAAGGAACGTGTCTAAGGTTGAAGCAGAATGCTACTAAATCTCGTCATCTACATACGGGTAGCAGCTAGCTAGCTAGGTTCGTCATGGGCGATGGGCACCAACCTGCAGGTAGGACGCGTCGGCGGAGACGCCGCCGATGATGTTAGCGGCGGCGGCGGCGGCCTCGTCGACGAGGAAGTCCTCGACGTGCCACCCTGGGAGCGTCTTGGTGAGGTACTCGGAGATGCTGCTGCTGTCGCTGCCGTGGCTGCTTGTGGCCGGCGCGGACGAGGGCGGGGCGGCGTCGCCGGCGCTGCAGCAGAAGCTGCTGCCGCCGCTGCTGTTCTCGTCCTCCGACGGCGGGGGTGGCGCCGGGCTGGCCGCCGGCTCGGCGGAGAGGCGCACGCCGGTGAGCAGGAACCGGGTGTGGCGCATGGTCAGCTCGCTCGCCGTGTGCACCGACACGTCGCAGTCCCGGCACAGGATCGCCCGGTCCTCCTTGCAGAACAGGAGCCCCCTCTTCTCCTGCACAGGCCAACACGCGACGAAATCGATCAGAACACGCGCACCAGAGCCGCGGCCGCCGCGACGAGAGCGGCGCACTCGAGCATATAGCCCGGTCGGAGCGGAAGGTTAATTGCGGGTATCGATCGGCGCACGAACGAACCTGGCAGATGTCGCAGAGCGGAGGCGGCTGCTGCGCCGACGACGACCCCGACGAGGACGGCGCCGGGTTGAGCAGCGAGAACCGGCGGTGCTTGCCGGCGAGCTTGTTGGCGCGGTGCACGCAGCGGTCGCACGCGTCGCACAGTGCCGCCTCGTCGGCGCAGCAGAACACCGACGCCGCCTCGGCCGCGCACACGTCGCACTGCACCTTCATCTTCACCTCTCTCCGATTCGTTTCCTTGCAGCTATCGACGATCGCTCTCTCCACGGGAGGCGGCGGCTCAGCTAGGAGAGCGAGAGCTTGGTCAGGTCAATGGTGTTTGTGGATCGGGTGGAGGAGAGCTGGAGAGAGCAGCTAACCGCAGCAACCTCACGGAGGGAAAGTATTAGTCCTTGCTACTCCTAGCTAGACCGGGGGTCCGGGGCCGGCTTTAGCGTGGAGAAAGATATGTGGTGGGGGCTATGCACTTGCTGCAGTTTTATACGCCTGCGACGAGGTCCGCACGAGGCGATTTGCGCGCTAACCCCTCGCGATTAGGTGCTGCTGTTGCTTGCTAAGCGGAGCTGGAGCAGGGGATCCGTCCTGTCCGCGTGCATTCAAAGATCGCGAAGTCAAGGCGTGGAGATCATGAGATGAGAGCAGACTATCAGAGGCCGGCGCGGCGGTGCATGGGGGTGGTGGGGTTCCAGCCGTCGGCGACCGTGCCGACCTGACGCGTGGTAGGCGCCGCGTCACCCTCAAGCTCGGCGAGGCGATGATTCATGTGGCGTTTACGTCCGGCCCGCGGCGGCCATCTATCGCAGGCCTCGTTGTCCATGTCTTCTCTGTGTCGTCCGTCCCTTGCCCCTGCCCTTTTGCGTGTGCCCGGGCTTGTGGCTTTCGCGACGGTTTTCGCGGTACGGACACGGGGACTTTTTGGCAAAAAAAGGCGCCGTGTTAACTACAAACGAAAGGAACATCACCGATAGTCGTCTCTGCCGGTAGCGTCACGCCTGTTTAAGTTTCTGTGATGATGGTGCTGCTGGTTGACCAATGAGGCAATGACCACCGGAGTTAAGGTGGCTAATGAGGCTACAATATCACTATGATTTGCTCATGTGTGTACGGGTGCAAGTTTAATGCAAGATGCCAAGGTGGCTAAGCGTCCACGCAGGATGGAGTGTTATTGCAGTGAAAAGATTCTGGGTAATCTAGAACAGGGCTGTGGCGTTTATGGGTGGTCAATGGAAGTACTGAGTGTTGACTTTTTCTGGTTAACAGTAGTATATCGGTCAGTGTGATCGTCTGCTTATTGGAGCAGGGCATTCCGATAAAGAAGGGAGTAATAACCATAATTTTTTGCCCATTTGTTGCACCAACCCTAGGAAACAACTCAAACCCACTTGTGTTGCACTCGGCATTCGCCACTGCAACGCCACCTTTTCTTTTCCCTTGCCTAGGCATTGCCTCCTACCACCACGCCACCATCACCACACTGTTTATTGCACTGCTTTGTCTTTACTTAAATCTTGTATCGTGGCTGCCATCTTTCCAACAAGGATTGTTGGTGTTATTGACGCTACTTTATAGTGCAATTGTGATTTTGCTCTCGTTTATTTAACTTTGTCATTTTGTTCTCTACTATTCGCAAGCGCATATGGTGGATCCACCAAGGGGCTGGGCTGGAGTCTTTACCCTTTGTTTTTGCACTTAGTGTTTGTATGTTTGTCCTTAGTCTTTGCGCATTTATCCCTTGTTTCAATCGTTGACTAGACACAAAATCACATTGACTTGTAAATAAGCAAGAACACGCAAAATCACACTTGTAAATAATCAAGGACAAAATCAAAAAGTTCAAAAAAGAGAGGACAAAATCATAATTACACTCTGAAGCAGGGTAAAAAACGCAAATGGACCTTCTAACAAACTACTTTCCTTCATTTTGAATAATAAGTCGTTTCCAATTTTCAAAGTTGTTAATTACTTTTGGCATAGACATTATGTACATCTAAGTGTATGGTAAAAATAATTAACCTTAGAAAGCTAAAACGACCTATAATTTTAAACGTAGAGAGTAAACCTTTTATCTTTTACACATCTACTTACCCGACCACCCTCCTGCTCGCTTGCATCTAGCATCAGCAAGAGCACTAGTTGTGAGGTTAGGAACAACCTAGAAATCTGAAAACTCAAAAGACTAGCTAACTAAATCTCCATACTACTTGAAGAGAAGAAAGCGTGATACCAAACACGAAAAATGCATGCCTTTAAGAAAAAAAATATTATGCGCCCCATGCATTCAAAATTCCAAATCCATGCCATGTTACTCAGTAGTACTAGATAGATACGAGACAGATACACCCAAGAAAAAGCGCTACTGACAAATCGTTTTCTTTTTTCTGAAAAGTGCAAACATGCCTTGGCGTCTTTTCTGAAGATATTCTCTTCGTGTTTCCTTCAAATCCTACTTTATCTGTTCTGTAAGGCGGCATAAAATCTGCATTCCGCGCCGCATTTTGTCTATATCCAACCGGATCGATCGCAATACCCGGGGAGCAAGAGCAATGGACGAATTCGCTCGTACTATCCAGATTTATTCTTATCCTTTTTTTCCCTTTGTCCCTATGAAGAAACTCATGCTGGATTGGGCGTGACGTGATGGGCGT
>JAZFNS010019999.1:71372941-71383928 GCA_037127165.1 Alloteropsis angusta | reverse complement strand
AAGCAAGGTTGGCTGCTCATGATCAGGTCGAGCCCACGCCGGACCACCCGCCGCCACGGCCTGACGACTCTTCCTGCATGCTGCCGGCCTCGGCGTGCGCCGATCGACGCGGCCGGCCTTCGATTCGCTTCACATATGGACATTGTTTATCGGCCCTTTAGCTAACATAATATATAGGGCAAGCAAGGTTCTAGTTCAGCTATCCTTTCTTTTGTCCTGTCTTTTCTTTTTAAGAATTTTCTTTTGTTTTGTGATTCTGTCATACGATGACTCATTCCTAACTACTACCTCTATATCAAAATATTTGTCGCCGTTGACGTTTTCAAATATGTTTGATCTTTTATCTTGTTCAAAATTTTAAGCAAACATGCAAAAATATAAGTTGCATTTAAAATCTTACTATTACTAATTAGAGGCTCCTTTTGAATCATCCAGATGAAGCCACATTGAATCCTAGGTAGATACTCTAGAAAAAGAGAGAAATCTAAGAAATTCTAAAAAAAAGCAAAACATCTGGCCATCAATTGGAACACTAAAATCATAATTTTCATTAGACCTATTATATTTTCTAAACAATTACCCACATATGCCATTATAAAAATGACTTAAATAAGTCCCTAAATCTATATCTAAATTAACACATCTGCCATTATATGAAATAAACCAAAGTAACCCCTAATCTTCACCAAAATTACCCACTTATGCCATTATAAATATTATTTAAAACAACTTATTAAATTTGCAACTAAATTACTCCCTAGAAATACTTAAAAATAACTAAAAATAACCCCTTAACTTTACACTTACATTATCAACATATGACATTATTAAAATAATATGAGATAATCCTACATTTGAATCCAGTTCACCTAAGTTGAAAATATAGACCAATATAAGATTATAAGTCGTATATTTNCATACACTATTGATATATGATATAGTTATTAAGGTACATACACATATTGTACATCGTCATTTATANNTATAAAGATATAGAAAAAGTGATGAGAATATAGATTTCTATGTTAAAATTATAGTTCAAATTTAGGGTTTATTAAATAAACTCAAGAACATATATGTGATGCAAAGTATAATATTTAAACACCATAAATGTGTATGAAAATGTTATATAATAATTATTTACTAAAACCTACCACAACCGGAGGAAAATAATAAGCAAATATCCACATCAGTATTGTGTTCGAATATTTGAGAAATGAGAGATAACTCAGGTTAATATTTCTATAGCAATGTAGCCTTAATTTTTTTAAATTGGAGATTNGTGCATTAGTTCTCACGAGACATGCTAGGAAAAAATACGAATCCTAGAAATTCTCNAAAAAAAAAAGAAACAACAATCATGTAAACTCTAATAACTATAGTTATTGGTCTATTGTATTTTTTAAAAAGTTACCCGGCACTATTATTATAAAAATATACTAAAATAAACCTTAAAATATATCTAAATTTTCGAGTTATACCATTACAAAAAATTAAATTAACCATATAGTTTTTATCTAATTTATTCATGTATATCATTATAAAGGATAACTTAAAATGAGATTTAAAATTTTTATTTATGTTTAAAGATAATATAAACTAAACAACTAAATCTTAATCGGATTATCTTTATGTGCATCCTACTGAAAAGTCCAAAAGTAAACTAATATATGATTCCAAATTACCTAGTTATCATTGTTAATATAGAAATAATAAGTTAATGTATATACTCAAGATGAATATCATCATGTAGACTATTTATACATGCATATGTGAGAAAATGATGAAAAATATTGTTTTTATGCTAAATAAAATGTATGGAGGTGTGATAAAAAAATGAAAGAAGTGTGAATGAGGATGAAATGTGTATAGAGTAATTATTAATTAAAAATCAATCACGAATGGAAAATTTTAAATACACACCTATACGAGATGAGTATTATGTTGAAGTATTGAAAAAAAGAGAAAAGAGTAGTATGTGAACAATATGATTATCAAGTAGGAGTTTAATTTATAAATAATTTTTAAATATAATAGCTTTTAAAAATATTAGCCCGTGCAGGAGATTGGGTTGATGGACTACTACATGTCTACATATAATGATAAAGCAAAACATAAACAAAAGAGATTATATATGCACAATATTTTGAATAAGATAAATAATCAAAATTGTGACAAAAAGTCAACAATGATAAATATTTCGATACGGAGGTTATACATTCATAACTACTACGATACGCTATGCTATGGACTTGTAGTCGTCGACTGCCATGGTAGGTGACTGCATTCTGTGAGTTTTCACCAACTGGCTGGATTGCTATAATTCCAGTACTGATTACATACACACAGGCAGCATCACAATGGACCTGATGACAGAATTCGTTGCACCAGAAACTATATAATTAAATTGCAGCACTGATAATGTCAGTACTTGATTAGTATAAACAATTGTAGGACATCGATCTGATTAAAAAGGCTATATCCACCGGGGATAAGATGTTTGGCTTCCTTTGCACTGGATTTGCCCATTTATTTGGAGAAGCGTCGCCATCAAAATATACTACCAGGTCGGCCGGGGCGGAAATGGGTCGTCCATCGACAGAGCGACCATGATCAGGATGGAATTAAAAAAAAATTCCACAGATGCTTGGCCTCGCCCAGGGCGGTTTGCCCTACGATCGACCTCGATCGGCCTAGCCATGGAATGGACTGCTACGGCTGCTCGGTGCATGTGGCGTTTGGCAGAGCCAGCCATGCCTGAAGAGCACTAGCTGCAGTGGTGGTGGTGGTGCTTCCGTCTCCAGCTAAGCTGGCAGTAAAACTTCCTTTATCGAAAAAAAAAAAAGCTAAGCTGGCAGTGGCACCGTCGATCTCCAGCGCCACCGCCCGTATATATGTGGGCGCAACTCCCGCGTCCCCCGTTACATTTCACTCCACTCCATCCCATTCCCACCGCGTTCCCGGAGTCCCGGCCGGCGTCTCTGCCCGTCTCTCTCTCCCTCCATTGCGAGAGGGACTGAGGGACGCGGCTAGCTCTAGACACACGGAGACGCGCTCACGCGCAGGCCGGCCGGCCCGGCGCCTCCCTCACCACGCACGCTCGCGCGCGTGGATCGCATCGCAGGCGAGGTGACGACGAGGACGAGGACGAGGAAGAGGGGGTTAGCAAGCGCGGGCGGTCGCTGTTGGTGGCGGGTGGAGGTGGTGGCGGTTACAGTGGGGGAAAGGAAAGGAACCGGCGCGGCCAATCGATCGGGAAAGGGCGGAGGCAGACGCAGATCCAGGGATCCCAGGATTTCTGCGCCCGGCCCAGACTTTGCCCGCAATCCATCCGCGCTTTCCGCGCGCACCCTCCGCCCCACCGGTCCGCGTCAACCCCCGGCCCGGCCCGACCCTCCGCCGTGTCGTCCCTCTCCTCTCATCCCTCCCATCCTACCTCGGGCGGTGAAAGCGATCGGGCGTGCTGTGCCTTAGCTTGCTGCTGGCCTGACCTAGACAGCTTGTGGCCTTGTGCAGCTGGTATATAAAGCGTAGGCGAACTACAGATTGGTGTGGTAAGCTCTCGGCAGCTGCAAATTTTCTCCTTTCTTCTCCAGCTCTCGCTGCGTTACTGGTAGCTCCCTACGCGCGTCCTCGTTCAAAATACATCGTCGAGTCTGCACTACTGATCGATGATTGGTTTAAGGCCGGGTGCCTAACTGACGGTTGATCGATCTCAGCCAGGGTCGCGAAGGTTTACGAGGAGCTCGGCGAGGTGGTTAAGCAGCATCAGGAGGAGCTGCAAGTTTGGGGCTGTGCTCTGATAGGTCTGTCGATTGCTCCCAGGACTCGCTGGCGCCTGGCGGGGCAAGCGAGCAAGATTTGAAGCACAAGCTTGGTGAGGCTCCTCTTGCTGCGTACACTGTAAGAGAGGCTTCTGTTTCGTCTTTTCATTAGTGTTCTTCTCCTTTCATCGTTCTTTTGCTCTCGCCTCTAGTTTGTTGATCCATGTCGATCGCTGTGTAGTGAGTTAGTGACAGACACTGCCAGTTCGGAGTGATACTAGCTAGATAGGTTTAGTTTGGGATCATTGGAGATATTTTTGGGGATATAGCACATTGACCATTAATTACACGATAATATTCCCAAATCCAAATTCATGCACTCTGGTACGGTGTGGAATATGTTTGTTACGTAAAAACTAGGGTTAGACAATTGTGATCGATAAAGTATAAAATTAAAGTGAATAGAGACACCTGGAACTTAAATTTTAATATCCCTATTTGAAATTTCACGCTATTTTTCTGTGAAATTTCTGCAAACTTCCGGTGTTTGAAGAGAACTCAGCTCTCATTTCTTTCTCTCATTTTTTATCTCATTCCTTCCTTTGTTGCAGTTTATGTTGACATATTAATAAGTTATTTTATGTCAGACCAGCCTCTCTATCTTCTGTTGGGAGAAGCTAAGTAGGTGTATTATTTTGGTATATTTTCCTTAGTCCTAATTAATTGATTTGTCCTTTTTTGTCAAGAAAACTACTTAGCCACATAATCTATCATCTATATGGGGCAAACAAATATCGTTTACGCTGGTGCATATACTCAAGTTGTTCATATCATGCAGCAGCTAGCAGTATACATTTCCTTTCAACAAAAAGGTCGCATGTGCACACTAAGGTAGCTTCCTTGGGACAAAAGGAACCAAACGATCCAATGAATTAATCTGGTAGTAATCGTATACATGATGAAAGTATGGTACTTTTTATCTACTGCCATGATTGCCCACTTTTCCTGAAACTATCATCCCAATGGAAATGAAACAAAAATGACTGATCCATTTGCTGGACATGGAACATGCACACGCACATATGTGCTACTAATAATACCAGACTTCTGATATTGATCGAGTTGATATATAGCAAATTATGCAGTTTATGCGTGCTCATAGCTGAAATGCTTAGATTTGTGGGGCGCGGTCGTGATATGCGCCAATTGTGCTTCTTACGGGTTTGGAAATGGTTTGTGCACATGGTTATGGTATGCGTCGTCCTATAAGATGACTAATAACAAGGCGTTGTTCTGAACTTTTGTTATGTGTAAACCCTGTGCAGTTACTGGGGATCAGTGGAATATAGGATGGACACTGCTTTCTCCCATGTGCCCCCTGGATTCCGTTTCCACCCCACTGACGAGGAACTCGTCGACTACTACCTGAGGAAGAAGGTGGCATCGAACAAGATCGACCTCGACGTGATCAAAGACGTCGATCTGTACAAAATTGAACCTTGGGATCTCCAAGGTAAAAAAAAAGATACACATTTTCTGACAGAAGTAGTTCGTGCAACTTAGAGTTTGAAACTTGGCATGCATAGTTGCTACGTACTTAAACAAAACATGTATACATTCAACATAATCGGGGTTACAATGTTTGGAATGTGCAGAGAAGTGCAAGATCGGGATGGAGGAGCAGAACGAGTGGTACTTCTTCAGCCACAAGGACAAGAAGTACCCGACGGGCACCCGCACAAACCGGGCGACCACCGCCGGCTTCTGGAAGGCCACGGGGCGGGACAAGCCCATCTACACCAAGAACTGCCTCGTCGGGATGAGGAAGACGCTCGTCTTCTACCGGGGCCGCGCCCCCAACGGCCACAAGTCCGACTGGATCATGCACGAGTACCGCCTCGAGACCGTCGACAACGGGACCACCCCTGTACGTAATAGCCTGCCTGTCTGAACATGTCTGATCGAGCATCCATTCAGGATTCAGCAGCTAGCTGACAGCATTTGCTTCTGCTTGCCCGTGCATGAATGGTGATTGGTTCAGGAGGAAGGATGGGTGGTCTGCAGGGTGTTCAAGAAGCGAGTGGCGACGGTGCGGAGGATGGCCGACGGCACGCCGTGCTGGTTCGACGACCACGTCGCCGGCGGGTTCATGCCGGACCTCGGCTCGCCGAGGCAGCTGATGCACCACCACCCGAGCGCGTCGTCATCATCAGCGGCGGCGTACGGCGGCCTGCAGCTCTACCACCACTGCAAGCCGGAGCTGGAGTACCACCACCTCCTCCCCAGCCAAGAGGCCTTCCTGCAGCAGCTTCCTCAGCTGGTGGAGAGCCCCAAGCCTCCCGCCTACATTGCCCAAGGGAGCTGCAGCCTCCAGTCCTCCGGCGAGGTCTCCAGGTACACCGCGCAGCAGCCGGCGATGGACGCCGCCTACATGGCCGCCGTCGACGACGACTCTGTCACCGACTGGAGGGTGCTCGACAAGTTTGTCGCGTCTCAGCTGTTCAGCCACGGCGACGACGGCGCCCCGAAAGAGGCCGGTTACTCCGACCCGGCGCAGGTGTTTCAGGCTGAGAACAAGCAGCAACCAGAAGAGGCGCTGGACTACGCCTCCACGTCCGCCAATGGCGGCGGCGAGGCTGACCTGTGGAAATAGCTGCTACAGAACGCACACGAACCCAATGGATGCCGTATACAATTCATAATCATATATACTACCTCCCAAATCTGATTTAATTAGTGTACAAATATATAGCAGGCAATACATTTCATGGCACATCAAGATATATGCGTGAGCATAATAAACATGTAACCTAAGTGGTTATATATATTGTTTGACATCAGGTCTCAGGATCTGATGTTAATAAGGTAGCTCTAGCTGAATGAGAGCTGAAGCTAAGGAGCTTCAGTAACTGACTTGACAATTTGTAAAAACAGTCAAGCTGTTGATGATGGACTTCTATTTGTGTGGTCCATCATCCTGAACGGCAGCTCTGGTCGCTGCCGATGCATCAACAATGTTTGTGGAACGGAGTGGAGAGTTTATTTACTGAGACACTACTGTGTTGAACTTCTGCTTTTGGACCCCTTCTTTCGAGCAAGAGAAATGGCATGATCTATTTCATATACATACTGTGCTATATATTGTGTTCAGTGCTCAGCGCTCAAATCTCATCTACATCCCGAAGTTTACCTGCTTCCGCTGCAACCTTACAACAATTGCAAGAGGAAGAGAAACAACTGATATCTCTGTATATACAGCATCCAGGGACCATTTTCCATTTGGATCAATCCCCTCTCACTTTGCATCGCACATACCAGTAGCCGAGTCACAGAAACCATCGCGGTCAAGAAGTTTTTGTGGTGGGGCACTCAACAGAGGGGATGAAGGGCTCCCATACGCATTTCGACGGCTATTGCCACATCCTAGGCTTTTTCGGGTGCTTACGCCAGTTATGGGGTTGGTCCCGTTTGCATATTTGCATAATGCCTGCAAAAATAAAAAAAAGAGCTCACACAAACAATGATCACGGAACCTGATGATCTCCAAGAATAACAGCATCACCATGTGGATGGCATTGCCATTTAATCAAGTCTATACCTGTTTCTGTGCTAGGTCAATAACAGCATCACTGAAGTCGGCACCCTCAATGATTGCTCCTCCAAGATCACTACGTGTGAGGACTGACCGTACAAGAACAGCATTTGTAAGGTTTGCTTCATTGAGAACCTGCAGTATACAATATCTCAAAACTTATTTGAACTGCAAATCTGTTGGGTATATGTATTTAGACAACTTCCTATAGCAAATTCAGAACAGGAGTATAGACTCCATTAGTTGCCATGGTAAATTGCACTTGAAATCAACATATGCAGGTCTAACAATGCAAGTGTTAAGCACATCAGACCAGGAAAAGTATAAGATTCTATTACTACACTTGGTTCTTCATCTGGCCTGTCTTATAAAAACATAATTTGGACAGCCCGACGGTTAATGGAAGAGGACTTTAAACTAATAATTCCCAACAATGTGCAACAGGACCTCATAAACACAGACAAACTGCTTGCTGGTTGCCAACAAGTGATTGCTAATTGCATACTGCCAACTCTCTCCCATCCCCCAAACCCTGGGCTTGCTGCCTAATAATGGACTATTTCAGAAAAGTTGTTCTCAGGACGGCCCAATAAAGGGCAAGAAGCTGTTCATTTGGTAGTAAAGGAAAGAAAGAAACAAGTGAATCTTCTAAAACACATTGGTCACCACACTGCAAATCCAAGTTTGATCACATGGGGGAAATCATCAAACAATTTCCCTTCCATGCCGCTGCTTCTGGTAGATGCTTTTAAAATGATGGCTTTGCACCACTAGGCTACATGTAAAATAACCTTAAGTATCTGATATATTTTGTGGAGAACCGAACAATAGGTCGGTTGGTGGAGCCTCCACAGTTCAGACGATGGCCAAACCAGTGAACCTGGGTGCTCAGGTCATGTGAATACCTAAAAGGTTGGATACTCCTCTCTCTTAAGAGTTAAGACAGCCAAGGGGACATCTCTTCCCATCGTCAAGTTTTTTTTATATATATTTATTAGGGTAGCATTGCTAAATATATTTCTTATGCTACATTACATTCTTTTTTAAATTCCCCATGTTGAACTCCTGTATTTTCTTCTCATTCTACAATCCCTGGAACTTTGACCTGGCAGTGAGTTAGGTTCCTCCATGCTATTCAAGTATTTACTGAAAGGATACTAGAACAGAGGAAGCCAGTGCAACAGATATTTGTATTATAACTAAAAGTTGAGATAATAGGTCAGTACACCGACTCGGGTCTTATTCCAATATCTTCCCGATATCTTTTATTAACCTTAAAATCAAGCAGGATTACCGCCATGTATGACTATTGAAAGTAGAAAGTAGGGACAACATTTAATGCTGACCTAGAATTTAGCTGTGTATGCGACAACATTTAATGCTGACCTAGAATTTAGCTGTGTATGCTCCATCTATGCCTACAATCAACGGAAATATGGACCATACATTTTAATAAACATAAGATATCACGTGCATTTGGACAAAATATTGGTATGGAGTGTCAATATGACATAGATAAAGGTAGTAATTGAGGTTTTACCATGCGGTCCATTAATGTATCACTCAAATCAGCACCTGAAAGCGAGAAAACAATAGCACTGTGAAAAGTAAATTAAAGATAACTGCATGAACATACCTTGACTTTTTCGTTCGTTAGATAACTGCATGAACATGGGTGCTTGTTTCAAGGTCATACTCTTTAATGGGGTAAAAAAAACCAATCACATCACTAGGGTACAAAGATTCAGAAACAGATCCCCGCTTCTTTAATATACTTTGCTTTTCGCTAACAATAAGGGAGATTTCTGACGTGTATTAAAAAAATTCCTCGACAATGTGTTGGACACACATATGAGAACCCAGATAGCAAGATTTGAGTCAATTCCCCTCTTAAGGGATACCAGAAGCCTAGAACTACTACCAAACTATAAAATGCTCCATAAATAGTTCTGTACTACTGTGGCAAATCAACTTGAAACAGAAAAAGGAAATGCAGTTAGCTTCCTGTTCTGATTTTATACTGCGATGCTAGTAAGACACTTGCCAAAGTAGAGGATAAGAGTGTCTCTATGATATCTCTGGTTGAATAGCTTCCTCCATAAGGTACATCAGAGAACCACTGACCACTAAACGAAGGTAATTATGTGCATCAAGCACACTACATGCACATCATGTATGAGAATATAGACAATGAATATAACCTATCTGCATAATGGAAAGGCGCTGTTTTGCTCACCAGTGAAATTTGCTTTATAAGCAACAGCCTTTTCAAGGTAGGCTCCATTGAATGTGGAACCGCTGAAATCGGACTCTCTCATATCAGCAGATGTGAAGTTGGCCCGCCTACACCAATAAATGATGCATTAGGTAAGAAGAGACAAGGAATAACAAATCTACTATATTTCTTTAGCTATCCATATCATAAATAACTATTTCTTTAACTATTCCCCCGAAATGTTGTTCAACTCTGGCGTATTTACAGTATTTCTTTAGCATATATGTTCCATGTTTTCTCCATACAGAGGTATTTGATAGAACAAGAGGTTTCCATCTAGTCTATGAGTTAAAGGAGCACTCAGAAAATGCACAGTTGCACACTGACACTATGACACAATGTGACTCGCCGGCAACAATACCAACATGCTTAACAATCCTGGTGACACGCAATATATAGACACGCGTTTATCATCATCATATACAGGAACTAGTGAAGCTTTATGGAGTGCAGTAATGCCTACACTTCCAGAGAGCAAAAATTGCCTTCAGACCCAAGCAGGCAGAGACCAAGCTAACTTATGTTCAATTCTGAAGTTAAAAAAAAACGGGTTTATTTCCCATCGACAATTCAGTATATCTATGAGAAGCTGGCATGGAAGAATCGAGGAATTGCATCTTGAACAAGTGGAAGTGGAATTAAAAACCCACCTGAAGTTCTCGTTAACATGGACGGCCTTCCTGCAAAACCATCCGCAAAACAATCAAACCAGCATCACAATGTAACAAAAACGACTAAAGGAACATGAAGAAGAGGCCCAAAAGAAGCGGAGCCGCCAGCCTACTTGAGGTCGGCCGAGCCGAACTGCGCGGCGGAGCCGATGCCGAACTCGCCGCGCTGCTCGGCCTCGAACCTGTTCAGGTCCGCGTAGGCCGGCATCGCTGCGGCGACCACGGCCGCCGCCAGAGCGGCGGAAACCGCGGCGCGCCACCTCGGCTGGTGGGGCGCCGGCGAGGCGTTCGACGCATTGCCGCCCACGCGGGCCGGGCGGTCGGGCGCCGCGTGGCAGGAGATGCGCAGTAGGCGGCGAGGGCGGCAGAGGGAGAAGGAAGGGAGTTTCGTGGGACGGGCGGGGGCGGCAGCGAGAGGGGAGGTGGATGCAGGAGTCATGACGGCGGCGGCGGCGGGTTCAAGGCGAGGTGGAGAGTGGGGGAGAAGAGGGTGAGGTGGGGAACGGGGACGACGGACGGGTGGTGGGCTGGTGGCTCGCGCGCGAACACGTAACCGCCGCCGTAGCCCGTCGGGCGGAAAAAACTTCCGTGCAGTCCGGCTGCAAACACCCGTCCCTGCATACCTGCTCCAGATGATGGGCACGTGGACGTCGAGAGGATCGGACGTCCTCGTCACAGTTTGTGT
>JAZFNS010019999.1:69122692-69133820 GCA_037127165.1 Alloteropsis angusta | reverse complement strand
AATGTTGCGGTGGTTGATCTGCGACACGATGAGCATCTCCTTGCCGAACTCTTTCTTCTGCCGCTCGCTGGCGAGGCGGCACCTCTTGATGGCCACGGCCTCGCCGCCCCTGGTGGTGCCCCGGTACACCGTGCCGTTGGCGCCCTTGCCGAGGACGTTGCGCTCGTCGAACTTGTTGGTCGCCACCTCCAGCTCCTCCTGGGAGAAGAGCGTGAAGGACAGGCCCTGCCTCGACTTCATCTCCTCGAACAGCAGGAGCCCGCCGTGCTGGTTGAAGTACTCGCTCTTGATCTTGGCCAGACGCCTCTTCTCGTGGATCATGTAGAGGCAGGTGGCCGTGACGATCAGCGCGACAACGCCGCTAGTGACACCTTCAGCAAAGAGACGGAAACAAAGAAATGGTTACTGAAATTGTTGCGTAAAAGACTCGCCATTTCATCATCTGCGTTGGTTGGATTTCAGTATTTCCTCTGTTTAGCTGAGGCAAGAAGATGGAGACTTGTCCTTACCAATGGCGATCTGCCATCCAATTTGTGTCTTGATGTCCTCGCACGTCCCATTGTAGGCGTTGCCCATCGTCTTCTCCGGGCATGCGCAGTAGAATGATCCGACAGTATTGACGCAAGTGCCAGGAACAGAGCAGGGGTACCTGAATCTTGCGTCTTCGCACTCGTTGATATCTGAAACGGCAAATGGGAAGAAAAAAAGTTAGCCCCAATGGTACACTCGTACGTAGCTGCTTGGATAGTTTGAAGCGACAACAATGGTGACACAGAGGAAGATAGAGCTCACCTTGGCAGCCGTTGAGCAGGTAGGGGTTGCCGTCGTACCCGGCGGAGCAGTTGCAGAGGTAGCCCCGGCCCTTGCCGTACTTGGAGTCGACGCACTCGCTGCTGGCGCTGACGCAGGCATAGGCCGACGCGTTCAGCTTGGCCTCCTCGCACGTCTTGTTCCCGATGGCCCAGTCCAGCACGAGCGGCACGTGGCCGCCGTTGTCGGCCAAGAAGGCGTCGGTGGTGACGTACGTGGTGCGGAAGTCGAAGGCGGCGGCCTCGAGCAGCACNGGCGTAGCTGCAGGGGCTGAAGCCGGCGATCCCGGAGGTGTTGAACTTCTCCTCGAAGGAGACCCGGTAGCCGTTGAGGCCGCCGGGGATGGCCGTCTGGCAGCACCCGACGCCGGCGCAGGAGCCGTTCTCCAGCCGCGCCACGCCGGGGCACATGGCCATGCACCCCGTCATGTACCGGGACGTGTCGGAGGCNGGCGGCGTCGCCGTCGTCGTCGAGCGAGCGGATGTAGGCGAGCGAGTTGCAGCCGACGACGGTGAACCGGTTCTGCGCGTCGTTGATCCGGAAGTTGGTGATGGACATGTTGTACCACCAGTTGCTCTGCTCGTTCATCGCCCGCGTCGTGCCGTTGTAGCACCACGGGTTGATGCTGTTGAAGATCCGGAGCTGGCCGTGCCGCACCGACATGTCCATCACCTCGATCTTGTAGTTGAACAGCCGGAGCCGGCCGTCGCCGGCGGTGCGGTTGCAGCTGAGCGCGAACGTCCAGTCACCGGTCTCGAGGTGGCACCCGGGGCCGACGCCGAACGGGTACGGGATCTCGATGTCGCCGCACCGCCGGAGGCACGTCGCGCCCGGCTGCATCGCCGTCGCCGCGGCCGCCGCCGACGGCCACGCCGTGATCAAGACCAGCAGAGCTGCGATCTGCGAAAGAACCATGTCTCTCGCGGGGGCGTGATTAGGTGCCATGGCCTTGCCGGTCTCGCTGTTATTGGGGAGATTAGGTGCTCGATCAAGTGAAATAATGGAGGCTTTAATCAGGCCGCGCCGAGGTTAAGTTAATCTTGAAGAGATCAAAACGCAAGTGTTTTCCGCTTCGCTCTCACGCAGCACGGACGGAGGGGTGGACTTGACCGCACGGCACCGACGGGTGCGTGGGAAATTTCAAAAGGAGACGCCTGCTTTTCTCCGATGTGGCGCCGCGGTGGTTGATATGCACGTTGATCTTCAGGTTCAAGCTGCGTATCGACAGCGATTGATGGGTCACTCGATCTAGCACTCGTCCAAAGTGAAACGGCGACTGTTCATCGTTCATCTCCGTTTGACGACGTATGGACAGAATAATTGAGGTATCGGGAGTATTTCAAAAGCATTCAAAGGTTAGGGCCTCGTCAACTGCAAAGGTTATGTGGATATAAGCGACAGAAACTTACTCAGCTAGTCAGTGTCGGGCTGCAAAGGTTATGTGGATAGTGTGATTCAGAATCACCTTTTGGAATGTGAATGCAGCTGATTCATGATGGTGTTCATCTTCATTAGTCTTAGCGCCTAGTCAACTGCAAAGTCTCGGCTACTGTCTGAACATGATAGCACCAGCATTTCCCCACGTGTCTCCGATCTACGTACTGCACTGCACCCAGGCTGCTTATTCGAAAACGTTTGACTTTGACCCCCTGCAAATTTTAAATCTGGAATTCACTGAGAGTTCGACAGGGACGTACTAGCAACCGGTGAATTCGGCGTGTAAAAAACGGGTGCCCGAGAAGTTATGCAGCTCTAGACTACTTACTAGCCTGTCAAAGTAGGGTGTTTTCGGGGGTGAAACTGAAGGAAGCTGCACCGGCACGTCGTTACCGTGTATCAAATGCAGACGCTCACAAATGCACGTACACGCAACCTTACTTCTATGAGCACTGCCGGCAGATCCATGAAATTGACGAAGTCACCACTGACGCTTCGCTATCGACGGGCACGTCGCCTACCACTGAAAGAATAGCGTCGATTAAATCTTAGAATAAATCCAGAAAAATATGAACACCAGCGTCAAGTCGAAAACCTAAACCCTGGTGAACAGATTCCATCAGAAGAAAACTTACCAGCTGAGCTACGATCCGTTCACCCGTTTACGTGTATCATTGTCGCCGCCGTCACCCGTCAGGACTCCGAAGCCAAGAAACATCGCTTATCCTGAAAACCATGGCCATCGGCCATCATAAATTGTCATGGCACGTTCTATTATCGATCAACAAAGCAACCGTTGAACTTGAAAGGGTCAAAAGTGGATTGTGACTTGTGATCAGGCCACGGCAGTTTCTTGATGCACACGCGGGCGCTCCGTCAGACGCCGTGACGTTCCTGGTGTCTGACTTGTCACTTGTCAGTGCCTTGGGTTATCAGATTAGCAGCTCAGCAACTTTGCCACGGGAACCTCCAGGTCTAGGTCGCTGTATTAAAAAAAAAACACTAACCGTATACAGGAGGAAAAAGGCTCGAGGTAAACTAAACGGGAGGAAGAAAAAGAAAGGGCAAAGCGGCAGGCGCGGAAATAAAACTGGGCCGTTAGCCCGTTACACGACCGTGCCAGGGGTGTGCGAGTCTGGGCGCGGCCTGCAACAACGATTCTTGAGATGTGGCCTTTTTAGTAGCGGCGAGCCAATTGGTGAGATAACTCGTAATGGGCCGAAACTGGCTGCTGCACAGCTGGGCAGCCCACAGGCCCGCATCGATCATCACCTGGTAAACTTCGTCGAGTGTACTACCTCCGTTTTGAAGTCGTCCAGGACAAGATTTGGGTCAAACATTGGGAATATAAATCATCAATAATTTTTTAAATATTTAGTTTGTAAATGTGAAAATTATATGAGTAGATTTATTTTAAAAAATACTTTCATAAAAGTATACATATATCATATTTTTATAAATATCTTTATAATAATAAGAGGTCAAAGTTGTGTTTTGAAGACCGTGTCGCTGTCCTAAACGACTTCCTTNGTGTATATACATCTTGGTGTACTTACTGTATCGGAAGTTTACCAACATAATACTAGATTACATAGTTTTAAGTGTTTGTTAACTTAATTGATCATTGAGATTATGGTTATCGCGTTTAAGACCGTTTAATTTGGGTGGTTCTGCCATGCCCTCATAGGGCATAGTCGGCATTTTCCACTCATTCACCTCTACTTAGTGAACATCATCAAATCATAGTTAACCCAAGTATGTATACTATATATAAACGAAATCAATCTATACAAGTTGTTGCATGTCCATATGGATCATCTCTCTTTCTTTTAGTTTTGAGCATAGCTGCACTACGGAATTTGTTGGCACTCCAAAAAAAATGGTTTTAAAACTTATTTGGTAGAGCTGTCAGAGTAGCTTCAAGGCTAAATCCAGGTGGAATTCTACCAAACAGTTTTTTAGTGATAAGTGATTTCATACTAATTCTATGAAGTAGTTCCCTGAAATGAACTAATTAAGGGGTTGAGAGCTACAAAACCTAGTTTCTACTAATTCACTTCTCACACCTAATCTTGTCTCCATAAGTTTATTATGGAGAATCACTTTCAAATGTAGAATCCTTTTCCCGTAGAATAAGCTCTATAGAGAACAAAATTAGTTAGAGCTCTATCAAACAGCTAAACAAGCCCATAGTGTAATGAAAAAAATCTAAAATATATATTATAAATTATATGGTTAATTCAAATAGTTATTTATGCATGATGATGTTTTGAAAACTATGTTAATATGAAATGAAAGAAACAGTGTTAGGCGCGGTAAAAAGATCATATTGTAACATTCTTCCTGAAGATTTATCTATAGATATATTAGAAAGTGAAAATAGCTTGCAAAAATTATTTATGTGCCACTTAAAGAGTTTCCATTGGCACATGTTTATGGCTCACTTAAATTTTATTTTTTATCATATTTTTCCGTTATGATAACCTTTTCATCTATTGATCTCTGTAGCAAGGCCAAAAAGGCATTATGTATTATGTTAGTCGTAAAGTTTTGCATGCTTATAAAATATTGCTGACACATGACTAGCCAACTAATAAGTGTTCTTACAATACATTATATCATATTATTGTTTTCTAGTCTGGTAAAAAATGTTTTTTCCACTTCCTCCCTTCCTCCTATGATCACAAATATTTGTTCATCTAGGTGTGTTCTGAGTCAAATATTTTAGCTTTCGACTAACAATATCTACAAAATATAATCTTAACATTAGAAAAGTATATTGCATAATGGATATAGTAAGGTCAATCAATATAAAGATATTGATAGTCAAAGCTAAATTAAATTGATTTAGGACAAATTGAGATGTCTTATATTTAGGAACTATGATTGTTGTAGGTATGTGTTTGTCTATGAGAGAAGACCCAAGATACGAATACAATTTTCTATTCTTAGATATTGAGCATGTGGCCTCTTTGTATGCAGTGGCGGAGGCAGCGAGGGGGGCTAGAGGGGCTCCAGCCCCCCACTGCTACAACTTCCATTAAAAGTTAAGGAAGCTAGAGAGGAAAAATTATGGAAGAAGAGAAGAATAGATTTTTTTTTAGATAATGGGAAAATCCCAGCCTTGACCTCATATGAGGCTACAGCCCCCTACAAACCAGCTCTAGATCCGCCCCTGTTTGTATGTAGATAATATACTTTTATTTTGTTCTCCTGTTAAACATTATGTGATCACAAAAATTGATATGTGGTATGTCATGTACGTGCTGAACGTGCGTGATACAGAAAAGTGGGAGTAGCGTACATTTGGGCCTTGCTACATACATGTAAGGGCAGGTTAAAGGTTAGGATGGTTCTCCCTAAACAGTTTCACCTATGAAAAACAAAGGCCATGAAACAAAAAAACTAGCTTTACCTAGTATCTTCTAATTTATTTTTGTCTCCGTATACAAAATAGCTTGACGGTGTGATGGTTGAATTTAAGCAAAATATGTGAAGCCGGAGCCAGTTTAACCCTTTTCAGGCGGGTTTCAATACTTTCACAGCTTTTGGAAGAATGATATCTTCCATCTCAAATAATAGACATGCATAATCAGGCCCTGTTTAGTTCTCACAAAAACGTATAAAGTTTTTACCTAGAAAATTGTGTTTCTCTCTATGCACATGACCTAATGCATAAAGTTTTCTCTTTATGCACGTGACCCAATGCATAAAGTTTTCGCCCTATTCACGCATCACATAACCATACTTGTCCATGAGCTGGCTGGCCCATCTGTCACTCACAGCTTCCGCATGACAGAGGAAGAGGAGATACGGGAGTCTTCGGGCCTATTTGGATCAGAACCATGAGCTCGCTCCACCAACTCCACAAGAGAGTAGATCCACCATAAAGTTACAAAATGTGGAGCACCTCTTGATTTCTTGAGGAGCTTCAAAAAAAATAGAGTTGGCCTCTAGATTCGGGTTTTTCGCGGAACTGCGAAACATGGAGCTGGTGATGTTTGATCTGGAATTGTTGGAGCAGAACTTAAAAACATGAAGCGGAGCGGATGCAAACACGCCCTTCTTCGAGTAGTCAAGCAGTGAGCCTGCCACGCAACGGTTACTCTGGTCGACAGCGAAAATGGTTAAAATGGACGAGGAGGGTAAGGAGATCTCGTAGCCGGGTGGCTGTCATGAAGCCGCCGGAGAGAAGCTAGCGACCGAAAGTAGGCCATGAAGAAATCGATAAAATAAATAAATAAAATGCGCCCAAGTGAACACCGCCATGATCAGGCAATTGCTTTTCGCTTCACAAGATTTCAGTCGGATATACACCCAACGAAAACGGAGCAGAAGAAAGATTCAAAGAATTGGTGACGCAAATAATCATCAACCGAGGAGCCATATCTATAGCTTCCCGCCTAAATCTGGGGCAAATTCTGCATGTCGCTGGCCTGCATGAACAGCTTCAGCCAGAAGTCCATTTCGTCGTTGGCCGACGGCGCCGACGCGCCAGTGGCGTCGTCCTCTCTTTCCTTCCCTGCTGGGGAGCCGGAGGAGCTGTCGTCCACCGTCATCGCCAGTGTCTCCGACCAGAAGCTGTCCTCGATCTGGTCCTCCTCCGAGGTGAAGCTGTCCGCGTTGTTCTCGAACGACGAGGCCGCCGAGTACTCAGTGGTGGTGGTGGAGGTGGAGAGGGACTGCTCCGGCGACACCGGCGTGGCGCTGGCGGGGCCGTCCAGCATCACGACCTCGCCAGCCTGCTGCTGCTTCTTGGCCGTGGGCTGCTTGCGCCTGGGCGCCTGCTGGGTGGACGCCTTGGGCTCCAGGCGCTTCTTGAGGTGCGTGTGCCAGACGTTCTTGATCTCGTTGTCCGTCCTCCCCGGCAGCCTGGCAGCAATCGCCGACCATCTGAAACCATACGAAACGAGCTGCTCATCAGTGCGCAGATTCTTTGATCTCGATCGCCATGATTATATTTTTAATTACGAGACAGACAAGATGATGCATGCATGCATGGTGAGTTAGTGGTAATATAAGTTTCTTACCTGTTGCCGAGCATGTGGTGGAGGTGGACGATGGCGTCCTCCTCCTGTCGTGTGAAGTTGCCGCGCTTGATGTCCGGGCGGAGGTAGTTGATCCAGCGGAGGCGGCAGCTCTTGCCGCAGCGCAGCAGGCCCGCCTGCTTGGGCAGCGCGCGCCAGTTGCTGTGGCCGTGGCGCTCGATGTGCGACACCAGCACCCTGTCCTCCTCCGCCGTCCATGGCCCCCTCTTCAGCCCCATCTTCTCGCAGCACGGAGCGCGCCCCATCTCTCTCTCTCTGTCTTTCCCCTCTCCTCCTCAACGTCCGAGACGAGCAGGTCGTCTGCTTCCAAGCTTGCCGGGTCCCGGAGGCGAGGCGATGGCGATGACCGAGCTGATGACGGAGGAACTACTTGCTTGCTGTGTGAGCTCGGGGTTGATGTGTGTGGACTGGGAGACGGGGCGGGATGGGCTATTTATACGCCGCGCCGGTGCTGCGGCGACAGCGAGCGAGGTCGCGCTCTGATGGATTGAAAAAGAAGGAAAAGAAGGGAGAACCAAAAACCAAACGTGGTCAAACCAGGGCAGCAGGGAGCTTCCCAGAAGGAGAGGTTTTGGGTCTGAGGCTCTGAGCGTCACAGAGAGAGAGCAGGGAAATAGGAGTACTTTAAAGCTACGCTTTGAATTTGCGGATTTTTTTATCAGTTTGCTTTGGATCGAGTAGCCGATTCGGCGTTGCTTCTTTGTCGTTTTTAGTGCTCGGTTTGACGGTTTTGTTGCTACGTTGTACTGCTGCTTTTGTACCCTCGTCGGCTTAAACAATGAGGACGGATGGGATGAGCATGTGTTTCCTGTGAATGTGATATGCTACAAGTGTGTGATATCATAAAGGAAAAAAATCTGCGCTGATCACGGTACAAGCGTGTGATATCATAAGGAAAAAAGCTGCGCTAATTAAAAACTCGATGCCCCGATATGGGACAATCGGGTGAACATGACCTATTCGCCATGCAAAACTTTTTTTTTTAATGTTTCTGTCTATATATGATGACTCTATGTCACGCTTACTTTGTTTACCACGCTTCTATTTGTCATGGAGTACTAACTGGCATGCGTAGTCGGTAATGTAGTGTAGTGGAGAAAAATATAAGGAGAGCTCAGTAGCCCTTTCAGCACAGCCCATCGCATAACTTACATCAGGATAATAACGCCGACAGCTTCACCTCGGAGCTATCATCCTGATGTAATTATCCTTATAAAAATTACATAAGTAAAGAGCTATCGTCCTGATGTAATTTTTGGATTTTTTGACGAAATAATATATATGTCATTAACATATTGGCTTAGTTCTACAATATCATTGCTCTGATAGCCAATTTTTGAATAAAAAAATCGGTGGTTATAGTACACGTGGAATGTCAGACTGTTCACCGTTCCGGAGTGATCCCTAGTGTGTGAATGGCACAAGGTAGTGTTACAATTTTTCAAAAAAAACTATGTCATCTCGCTTCTATTTCTTGTTTGTGTCAGCACAGTATTTACCATGTTGTGGAATAAATCTTTGGTCCAATTCTGTTTGTTTTGTTAGTTTACAAAAACGAAAAGGGGATTTTTTTTTTCAAGGAGGAACGTTAGCTATATTGATTTGTTTGTACTCTGTACTGCTCCTGTTAATTATGTGCAGTTTGTTTCATCTTTCGGTTTAAACAAAAACACCGAAGGGGACCCGTAAGACCGGTTTTCGAATGAAATTTGGCCAAATTTTTTTGAAATGTGACTGAAAATTGAAGTACTAGATGATTCTGAGCGAAACCAAACCGGTATGGGCCTTTACCAGCCACCACCAGTACGGACGGAATTCGCCGAAATTCTGAACCTTGATTGGGTGAAAAATCGTAACATTGTAGTATGCTCCAGTGAAGTTTACAAGTAAGTTAATAGGTAGTGTCTTTAGCTTTCTATTTGAGGGGTTTTTTTTTAAGAAAAAAACTCCTAGTGGTATTATGGTATACACGCTTGGATGAATATGATCAATTCTATTTTTGAGTTGAAAGTGGCAAAGATCATACTGAAAGATTGATTTCAAGTTGTAAGCTTTATTTTTGCGTGAATTTCTCCTCAGATTCTCAACATCTTATCTAGGTCCACAAACTCTTAAATTGCATTCTATGGTTTTCCGGGACAAGTTAAAGGTCCAGGATGCACAATTTGAGTGTTTCGGAGCGTGGATGGGAATATGAGACAAATTTTAGTACTTGCGATGAAATCCACTCTAATTTGAAAGTTACAAGTTTGAGCTTTCAACTGTATATATAATAAGAAGGAAGCACTTGGCTATTTAATTCAATGATGAACATTAACTAGATAGAGGCTGATGAGTGATGACAACACCAAAACCACTTGGACAAAACGGATCTATTTTTTTGACTATAGGGGATGCTAAAGTGACCGTTATTCTGTGATTATGCTCACACTGTCAGATATCAAGAACTTTAGACCATTTCCTCACGTTGTGCTTTATCCGGAGGACTAAATAATGATGACAAATTCAACCATGAACGATAGTAATCAACAAGATCAGTGGAGCTGTTTGAACGAGCCGCGAACAACTTTTACATGATAGTCTGTACATACTGCGCTGCTAATCTCTCTAGTGCTCGCTCCAACATTCTGGATAATAAGATAATAAAGGCCTCAGATCTCGCTCGGTCGCTCCGCCTTTCTCCATGGAGGAAAAACCATTTCGCAGCATGACGACGATGTCATCGCTGGAACCATGTTTTTCCTTGAGAGATTTTCAGAGGAGAAGATGTCATGGCCTCATGGGGTAGAAGTAGAAGCCAATCAGTATAATGCATGCACGGTCGACGGTGCATGCGCTTTATCCTCGCTCTGAAAACAACAACCGACGGCGGCCCGGTCGCCGGTGTGATTTTTGATGCGTAAACGATCGACTTTTTTCCTATCATCAGCTTTTAATTTGTTCTTAGGAGACCCGTACGGGCATCAAGTGGAAAGTTTTGGACGAGGTCGGGCGATCGGTTCAATCGATCTGGTCGCCGGCGAGTCGCGACGGGGACGAATCCGAGCGCTTTCATTGCGGTGGGTCGCCTTCTTCTTTGGACATCAACTTGGCCCTGCCTTGGGACGACGGAGGAGCGAGGAACCCCGGTCCGGTGTTCTCTGCATGCACGTCTGATTGACTTTATGTGTCGTGTAGCGTACAGAATATGTGTGCGAGGGTCATTAGCGCGTCGGCTCTTTTTGATGCTTTTGTTGAGTTTTGTGTTCCGCTGGCAGAGGTCTGGAGTATTTCAAGAAACATTGTATCTTGACTGTACCATCAAGATGTAACGTTTTTTGAAATTAATAAAACTTCTCATGTTGAAGAAAAAACTATAGAATATACATATATATATACATTATCAGTTGTGACGCGGGTCGACTTGTTAATAACCTTCTCCTAGCTATATATGGACGATGTCAATGTTAATTACAGCGCAGCAGCTACGACATACCGTCACGCAATGCAACACGGTATATGATGAACAGAACAGTNTATGAAAACACAAGTTGTGATTGATGTCTTGATGGGTGATTGGAGTGACGCTAAAGCAAGGCTCATATTAAAGGGTGACAGCGGCCAGCTCCTCTGGCATTCTCATTTTTAACTAGAGTGGATTACAGCAGCGAGCCTAGTTGTTGCCCGGTGCAATTAAGTAGTNTATTAACCGAGGGTTTGGCTAGTTCAGAAGCGTGTAAAATCTGCACACCTAGCTTTCAGGTAGGGAAAGGTGATGAATTACTGTAACAGGTCGATTTTAACGGGCAAATCGGATATCGATCAGAATATGAACTCTTCAGAAAAGCAGCAGT
>JAZFNS010019999.1:67330815-67342229 GCA_037127165.1 Alloteropsis angusta | reverse complement strand
TTCCAGCCCTTCCACTAATCTGCTTGTCTGCTGTCCACTCCACTCGTTTGCTAGCTCCTGTAGCTGATGACCAGTCCACGGGCCTATGATTGGGTTGGCGCCTTGGCGGCGACTCGCGTCGTGTCGCACCCTCAACCTCCTCTTGGGGAGTGAGTGACCGGGGGTGAGGGCTAATGGCGGCGAGGCTCGTTCCCACTTCCCATTCCCACTCGGCCACTACACTACCCTCACTTGGCCTTCGTTACGTAATCATAAGAGCCAGCTGGGTGCGCTTGAGTTTTCTACGTCTCGAATTTGGATGCATCCGGCAGCTTTCATCTTGCTAATGCATAACCAGATAAAAACGAAATTTTAAAAAAATGCATGCTAGCTCGGTGTGTGTATAGTAGTTCCCTTCTTGCTCAGACCTCAGGAGTCAGGACTGAATCGAACAATTTGTTTTTGCTGCTGGCAGGGCCTGGGTGCTCGTCGATCGGGTACGGCGAAGCGGAGGAGCTGGGGCCTTTCTTGGTGCAGAAGGGCAAGCCGGAGCTCAAATGGAACAACTACTCCTGGAACACAGGCATGCACTGCTAGGAACATGAGTAGTCTGTTTTGGTGCTCATGTGTTCGATCAGTTTGCTGAGACTCTTAACGAAATGCAGAGGCCAACCTCATGTTCCTCGAGTCCCCGGTGGGCGTCGGCTTCTCCTACACAAACACAAGCTCTGACATTCAGAAGCTTGGCGATAAGATCACCGGTAAATCCATCGCCATAACGATCTCTGCAGCCAAGACAAACAACTTTTGTTGTTTCTGTGTGAATTCGAACTATGTCTGCACTAGAATTACTGACTGTCTTGTCACGTTCGGATGCAGCCGATGACGCTTACATATTCCTGCTCAATTGGTTCAAGAGGTTCCCACAGTACAAGTCCCACGACTTCTACATCGCCGGCGAGAGCTACGCCGGTGAGTCATGACTGTTCACTTCACCGATCGAGATCGATCGATCTGAGCGCTATCTCGCAGCTCAGTCAGAGCACGCAACTGAGGCCCGGGGAAAAACCAAACTCATTAAGACCGTGACACGAGCTGTTTCCGTTTTGTCTTGCTGACTGCAGGGCACTACGTCCCGCAGCTGTCGGAGAAGATCTTCGACGGCAACAGGGCGGGCCCCAAGGAGAGCTACATCAACTTCAAGGGCCTCATGGTCGGGAACGCGCTCTTGGACGACGAGACGGACCAGACGGGCATGATCGACTACGCCTGGGACCATGCCGTCATCTCCGACAAGGTGTACGGCGACGTCAAGGCCCAGTGCAACTTCAGCCTGGTGAACGTCACGGACGCCTGCGACGCCGCGCTCCAGGAGTACTTCGCCGTGTACCGCCTCATCGACATGTACAGCCTCTACACCCCCGTCTGCACCGACCCCGGCTTCTCCGCGGCGGCGGCGCGCAGGGTCTCCGTCCACGGCGCCGCCCCCAGGATCTTCTCCAAACACGTGAGCCGCCGCACACACCATCTGTTGAATTCGTCGGCTCCTGGTTGGATTGGACATCGTGTGATCTCAAGGCTATGCGCTGATGTACTTGCTGCAGCGTGGGTGGATCATGAAGCCGGCGGGCTACGACCCCTGCACGGCGGAGTACGCGGAGATATACTTCAACCGGCCCGACGTCCAGGCGGCGCTGCACGCGAACGTTACCAAGATCGGCTACAACTGGACGCACTGCAGGTAGCACAACTGAGCAGCAAGCAATGCTGTCTGTCCGCCACATTTCTTCAGGTTTCAGAGCACTGACCAAAGGACTCAAAATGTGTTCGTGCAGCGACGTGATCACCGTCTGGAACGACGCCGCCTTCTCCACCCTCCCCATCATCCGCAAGCTCGTCGCCGGCGGCATCAGGGTCTGGGTCTTCAGCGGCGACACCGACGGGAGGATCCCCGTGACGGCGACGAGGCTCACCCTCAACAAGCTCGGCCTCAAGACCGTCCAGGAATGGACGCCGTGGTACGACCACCTGCAGGTAAAGCCCTCTTGCTTCAGAATTTCAGAAGGAACAGCAGCTCGTTGCTGAGCCTGGAGCTGACGCCTTTCTCGGCCGAAACTTCAGGTTGGCGGATGGACGATCGTGTACGAGGGCCTGACGTTCGTGACGATCCGCGGCGCCGGGCACGAGGTGCCTCTGCACGCGCCGCGCCAGGCGCTGACGCTCTTCAGCAACTTCCTGGCCGGCACCGAGATGCCCCCGACGGCGTTCTCCCATTGACCGCTCCGGCAACGCCGGCTGATCCGAAGCTTTTTCCCTTTTCGTTTCTCACAAAGATGCAAGTGTAATTCGATTCGAAAAAAAAAATCAGGAATAAAAAGTCATAGTGCTGATTCCAATGTTCACAATCACAACCTGTTGTCCTGCCCCTTGAACGCCCTTTTGTGTGTGTTCCATGAACGTTACAAGTAGCCTGACAGAATATGGAACAAGAGATCTTCCGAGTGTTGCAGCACAGACTGATTGAAACCATAAGCGCTGTGATGATAGATTAGTGGTGGCAACTGACGAATTCCAGGAGTTATTACATCACAGAACAAGCATCAGAGATTCAGGTTTTCCTCCCTTTCACCCCGAAATACACACATATGAGTGCAAAGGAAACAACCAGCAACACGAGTTCAGATGCAGTCGGCACAAGGCAGACTAGGCAACGTGTACCCATTCATGAATTGGCCCACGATCCTGGACCGGCGCATGTCCCCTTTGCACTTCTGCAGTTAACCTTTCTTTGGCACCGCCGCCAACCTTGTATACATGCGGGCCATTGATTGATAGCCCCTAATATCACCCGAACGCAGCAGATTTCCTGTTATTGGAGTAAAAGGACAGACAGAAAGTAAAGATAGATTCAGAATATCAAATAAGTTTCTCTAGGCAGTAGATGACTAATAAGAAAATGGATCTTTACAAAATGCAGATGCAACGTGTTTTGTCATCAGGTGTTCTAATTGTAGATGATTCATAGGTATTCTTTCATTTGGTCCACTTTTCTGCTCACAATGAATAACCAATGACTGACAAACTGCACATTTAGAAAACCATGCTTGCATAGAGTCCACTGTGATAATATCAATTCAGAGTATACCTACATAAATGTAAAGGCACCATATTTGCTTTCAGGAAAAAAAATGCCACAATAAAGATAAAAGTGTATCCATTGATTTAGAAAATGAGAAGGCTCGAGTGCTCGGCACTGCTTTATTTTGGTATAGTATTGGTGTAAAATTAGATGAAGTTGCAACAGTTAGCTGTATAAGAAACTTGTGATGACAATCCCTTCAAATCTAGCTGTGTCATTGCAGTAGCAGCTCAGTTAAGTCATTTGGTAATTTAAAATGCCAAGAATTATGTTTCTTTCTACTGCCAGTCAAGAATGGTCCCTTGCTGTGATTGTTACTCCTGTCATTTGATATAGATATGTCATCTAGAGGTCCAGGCATCTATTAGGCAATCCTACATATCTATATAGTTCATACCCACTAACAGCCCACTCTATCTAAAACTCGACTCTCAAGCTATCCACGTCATCTACCCTTCTAGCTTCCACTTAGATACATCTGTCCATTTGTGATCCCCAGTGTTCCACCCAGTTGCAGAATCAAACTGCCTTGCCTGTTCAGCTGCCACACATACAATCATTTAAATAATTATCTCAATCTTTGCAGCCTGTTGATCTGCCAACTAATCAGCAACCGTTCTCTTTCAATCCGCACAAACCGAAAAGAACGCTTCCATGTCCAGTGGTCAATTGAGGTTCCAAATGCTACTAGTATCCATGGAGACATCGGACTACTCTATATTCACATGTGTCTATCCTTCCTCTGCTTAATCACCTACACATTCATTACGATGCGGCACTCCATCGTAGTTACAATCTTGCCAAAGGAGACTTGGCATGGGTATGTAAGCATCTCAAATCTTCTGTCAAATTATCGCAGCAAAGACCAACCACATCCCATGTGAAGCAACACTTTCATCTGCCCAATTACTAGGAAATCGGTAACCAATTTTTGCTTTCCCTGTTTTGTTCCTTTACTCTTATCTATACAAATTTCTTTACTTTGCAGAGCCCAGGATATGAACTATTTCTTTATATAAAAAATTCCATTTTCATTTTGTGCCTGATTTTTTTCTCTTTTTAAATCACCCCTGGTCCATCACTGGCATTTGTATAATAGTTCTTCCGATTGTTGGTGTGAAAATGACAAGTATGGTTAAAAATTTTCACTGTCTCTAGGTTATGGATTGATTATCCCCAAAGAAAGTTCATCTTTGCAGGTTGCAGCTTTCATATATCACAAGTCACATGACAGCTCTGTCCCCCCAGAAGTGGCAAACAATAACTCAATTCTATGTTTTATATCTTATAGCTCAGATATGAGAAGGAAATAATGTTGTCTGCGACGGTTAATATTTTCACAAGTCTGGGGCAGACTCCCAGTACATTACTGGATGTAATATTCAGTTCTTGAAGAGATAGTCATATTATATTAATATTCTTACGCATCTTTTCCTTATAAATCTGACATATTAGTATATTACACGTACATGATCCTCAACAAAATAGAAAACATCACCAAAATTTGCTTTACTCCATAACTCATATAGACATTAATCCTTAAGTTTCCACAGCCATGTGTGGGGAATTCAACTTGTAGCCTAATATTTCTTATCATCCTTTCATATTAGCAACATTTTATATCGATGTTGTATAACCTCAGTCTAAGTCAAAATGATCGTAAAGTAGCAGAATACAATAGCTTTCCACATACCACATTATGATGTAGAGTCATAAGCCGAACATGGTACATACAAAAGTTATAAGTAGGAAGAAAGAGCTACCTGAATCACAGTTAAGTGGGCTATCAGGTTCAGGATGGGCCATCAGAGCAATGATTGCTCTGCAAACAGACTGAAGGGTCCATGCAGGGCTCCATGCATTCTTCAAAATATCCAGGCAAATTTCACCTGTCTTAAAACAGAACAAGGGCAAACAGATGTAACTAAACATAAATTTCCCCTAATTTTGTCGATCCAGATTTTAAAATGATAAACAGGACATTACATTCTTAACTAACCTTGAAATGTACATTTGGGTGGAAAATTTTAGTCAGAAATCGAACTTGTGGAGGCAGCAGAGGGTACTGCTCTGGAATTGCGAATACAAGTTGAAATACACCACCTTCAAAGGGTGTTTCTGAAGGGCCCTGACCACATAAAGATAAACAATCAGAAGAGAAAAGATTAATAGTCTGACTTTCTTGTTTCTGCAATAAAAGTTACCTTGATAAGAGCAGTCCACTTGAATATGTTTGAATCATCACAGATTAATTGGATATCTGGGTCAGCTGACTTCTCTCGCTGTACCTCCTTTAACTCCTTGAAAAGTCTTGCTCTAGATGCCTAGAGATACAATATATTGTCAAAAGGGTATATATTTCATGCTTAACACAAATTATCCTGTGTATGGTGGAGTATTTAACATAGCATTTCAAATTTCCTTATTGACTAGTATAATACTATATTGCAAGTAATTAGCAGTTACATTTAGTTTCATTTCATTTATTAGATGATTTTATACTCGTGACATACCTGAACCAAATACACAATAAACTTGAAGTGATGGGAAAAGAAGAGCAAATTGCTCCCTGTGAAATGAGATCTGCTAGCTATAGAATCTCGCATGGGGGCATAAGTGATGCCTCAAGTAGCATAAGGAAACATAATCATTCATTTATTCTGAGATGACTTGCATATTGCAGGGATACACAATCAAAGTGCTGATGAAGAGTAAACTCACCTGCATCTTCTCTTTTCTCTACTGATGTGTGATGACCACGAAGCTGATATAGGTGAAAGCTACTGAATCCAGGCAAAATAAGAAAAAAGAGAGAGACAAAGTTAGAAATACCTAAGCAACCTTTATAGGAAAATGAACAATTTTTAGCTTGACATGGGCACAACAAAATGCCATCAATCTCGGATTAAACTTAATTGATCCATAAAAAGTCATGAACTAAGGCAATCAGCCACTAGTTTTCATGAAGTAGCATAATTGCATAAAGACTAATACAACAAAGATTGAACCTCGGACTACATAGAAAAGCCCTTCATAGATTTATCAATTATTCATATTTGCGGTCCTTTTTCTTCTGACCATACAAGTTAAATGCTTTTATCTAGCTGCAATTTCGGATGCCCATATCATTCGAAATCATCCACTGGACTACATGAATCACAACATAAAGCTATCAGCGGCATGCATGCCATCGTCAAGCATCCACTACAGCGTATACTAATCAACTGCCTGAGCCAATCACACTTCTTTCGACGATAGACACTGGTCTGTTACCAGCGATCTGGGCATTTGCCTGCAGCCCTCTCATCAGATAGACCACCGCCCGGCAGGAAGCGCTGGACTCAGGATGCTAGTCCATGAGTCGCTCACCCGAAACCGGTCAGGAAGACGCGAACTTCAACTGATTAAAAATCCCTAACCCGACGACACGAGACGCCACTTCCCTCAACGCCCCCTAAATCCACTCTCGAAAATCCTCAACTGTACTCATCTATCGGAGAAAAGAAGAGTTGCTCGGGAAGAAATTGATCGTACCAGTCAAAAGTTCGGCTTATGGCGCCGGAAAGTCGATCCCGGCGTGGGAAAATCACCGGAGAGCTGGGAAGAGCTAGGGCTGCCGCGTCGGTGTCCGTCGGAGAAGTTGGGGAAGGCGACGAGGTGGGTCCGTGGGTGCGCGCGGCGCGGTGGGCCAGGATAAGCTCAGCCCAAATGCAAACCTTCTAGGAGATAACGGGCCCATCCATAAAGGCCCAAATCCAACTTGGACTCGAGCCCAAAGCCTTCTTCTTGCGAAACACTCCACTCTCCTCCGTTTTCCTCCTACGATTCGACCTCCCAGTCCGTCTCGTCCTCCTCTTCTCTTCCCCTTCTTTTTCTCGGCCGCCTCGCTCCCCCTGCGCGCACCAAAACCTTGCCGCGAATCGCCGACGCGAAACCCCAACTTCAGAGGAGCCGACGAGGTGAACGCGCGCGCCGGCCATGGGGGACAGCCAGTACTCCTTCTCCCTCACCACCTTCAGGTTCGTGTCCCCCTCGCTACATCTCTCGCTTGCTCGTCCCCTCTTTCGAGATCGGGGAGATTTGGTAGGTTTTGTGATTTGATGCAAGTTTTCTCGGTTGATTTCGCTGCAGCCCGTCAGGAAAGCTTGTGCAGATCGAGCACGCGCTCACGGCGGTCGGATCCGGCCAGACCTCGCTCGGGATCAAAGGTTCGATCCGCGCAGTAATCCCCATCCGCTCCTGTGCTTTCTACCTACTCTAGTTTCGCGTTCCGAGATTGATAGGGTAGGGGAGAAGTTCGTAAATAAATCCAACCAGTTTGAAACATCAGTGTGTGGTCTTTATCATAGGCAGAACATTAGGGCATTTGCGGAGGGTTTAGAGTTACTGACCCTTTTGGCTGAAACCTCCATCCTCTGGGCGTTTTAGGTCCCTGTTGATTTCTGTGATAATTAGGGCTTTCATCCTTTATTAGACATAAATGCAACTTTGTGTTGTGTGTGTTCTCTTTAACCTCCTGGATACCCTTACTGACATTAGTAGCAGCCCTCAATTTGCGTGGATGCTTGCTTGGGGCATTGATGGATTACAAATTCAGGGCGAGAGAAATTTTAGACATTAAGATTATTTTTTCGAATCTAATGTGAATTGCCTTGCATATTTGGTTGAGTTTTGTAAGTTCCTTGATGATTATGAGGACTATTGGAGCTAGTTCTTTTGACGAACTTGCCCAGAGTTTCTTGTTGTTGTTGATGGGATCATCAAAGTGTGTGCACATTTAAAGCTGTAGTCATTTATATTCTGAATGCTTACCAGTGCTGTAGAAGTTGGTGTTCGTATGATGTAGATCAGTTTTTGTTTGGATGCTTTTCAAACTAATTAATTCTATTCCTAGGAGTGTGGCCACTGGAAGTTTGAAACTTTGAATTCTAACTAACCTTGACTTCTGGATGTTGAATGGGTAATTGGGGACTGTTGGAGCTTGTTCTTTGCTTCTTTGGAAACTGCAAATTTGTGGGTTCACATCACATGCATATTAGTGTATACTTTTTAAAAAATCCACTGGGCCAAAGATGGTACGTCGAAGTTAAAAGAAGTATTTCAAAAGCTTCATGATTATTGTTTGATATTTGTATGTTTATACCAAAATGTTATGTTCTACGTAATATACGTTGTCGCTGGTTAGACAATACAACCACTATACTTTCTTTGTTCCCTCTTTGTTGATCCTGATATATGTCATGTTTGCAGCTGCCAATGGTGTAGTCATCGCCACTGAGAAGAAACTGCCTTCTATCTTAGTGGATGAAACATCTGTAAGTGTAACAAACTCCTTTTTTTTATTCTCTTCTGCTGCATGCTGTCCTCTTTTTCTCAAGAGTGCTAAACAAATACCTGTGTGAAAAATCCAGGTGCAAAAGATTCAGGCACTGACACCAAATATTGGAGTTGTCTACAGGTACCGTGCTTTCCTGGTTGATCTTTTATTCATTTTAAATTTTCTATATTCTAAAATCAGGATACAATCGTGTTGATTATGATTGTTGAAGTTATGTACCTTTGGTGCATCTTTTCAATTGCCAAGTCCCTCTCAAATTCATGCACTTCACCTTGCATCGTTTTCAGTGGGATGGGTCCAGATTTCCGTGTTCTGGTGAGGAAAAGCCGAAAGCAGGCACAGCAGTATTATCGGTTGTACAAGGTACCGTATACCCCTTTTGTCAAATAGAGTTTTACACCACTGGTAATTATTTCTATATCTAGGTTTCTTTTGGACCTTGGAAAGGTACAAAGAGGTGCCTCAATATTATCTAGGGAGGGACCAATTTTTCATAAAACTTGGTAACTTAGGTACTAAATGCTTGTTATTGTTTCAGTACCTCATGGTACCTTTTTAGATGGTAAAAACCTCATCTGATGAATACGACCATTTTGAATAAATTTGTAACATGAGAAATGTACTCTTATGATTACTTGGTGCCAAGTGCATAATTGGTTTTTGATTATTTATTTCTCACTTAAATGCAGGAACATATACCTGTTACACAGCTTGTACGAGAGACTGCCGCTGTTATGCAGGAGTTCACTCAATCTGGGTACGTTACTAGACTTGGTAACTTATGTTGGTGTATGAGATGTCATGCACAAGATAATTTTAGTCATAAAAATTTAAGCTGATGTTACGGAACCTCTGCATGCTGATAAGTTGCATTTGAATTTTAATATCCAAATATTAACATGTAAGGTAAGCACATGACATCATGGCTTTTGTGAATATTGTTTTATCTGCTTATTATCACCTTGAGATTAAGTGGTTGGGTTAAATCTTCTTGAGTAGCCAAGCAAGTCAGCCAGCGTCATACATAAAATACATTTATTTTGTGTACTTACTACTTATTAATATCTTGATGGCTTGACCAAAAAGTTAAGATTGCTGAGATAGACCATCATTTATCTGGTTTAAAAAATGTACTAGCCTTTATTGTTTGGTATTTATATGATTTATAATTAATTAAAGCCTGAAGTCTTACTCCTTAGGTATAATTGCATACTGATGCATTTCACCTTTTTTTGCGAGGATACTAATGCATTTTACTTGTGAACCTTGTTTGTTTTAGTGGTGTAAGACCATTTGGAGTGTCGCTGTTGATCGCTGGGTATGATGACAATGGTCCGCAGCTGTATCAGGTATGCTGAAGCAGCTAATATATAGAAACATGTTACTTTTGTTCCCATTGTTCTATCTTCATTTAACTTGATCCATTTCTGAATGACAACCTGACAAATGTATATATTGTTTTCATCAATCAAGTCATAATTTATACTCCCTCCGTCCCACCATGATACATGTCTTGTCGGTGCATTTATTTTGATTTGTAGATGTTAATATATTTTTCCACAGACTTGTCAAAGTTACAAATTTTTTTACTGACCTATATTTAGAGAACCAATAATACTTAGAAAGTGAAAAAATCCTACTTTTGTCCTTCTGGACTAATATCTCCCCATTTTAATGTATTAGGGTGTACGTTATAAAATGCAGCAAGATGGTTGACATTGTTGTCTATTTCTTCAGGTTGATCCCTCAGGATCATACTTCTCCTGGAAAGCATCAGCTATGGGGAAAAATGTGTCCAATGCGAAGACGTTTCTTGAAAAGAGGTACAGTCTCATTGTAGTGTACCACTAATGTTGAGCACTTGTACTGGACACTGTTATGGCTCAGAAATGCTCATAATTTTCTTCCATCCATGTGTAAATAAATTTCAGATGATTTTATATGACCTTTATTTATGGTTTCATTGTAGATATACAGAAGATATGGAGCTTGATGATGCCATCCACACTGCAATTTTGACTCTGAAAGAAGGGTATAACATCAAACTTGTTGCTACTTTTGAAACATCCTTAGTTACTAACTTTGCTTCTGAACCTGGACTTGCAGATATGAGGGACAAATTTCTTCCAACAATATTGAAATTGGAATTATCCGAGCTGACCGCGAATTCAAGTATGTTATACAGGCTTGAATTTGCAGTTTTTTTTTTTTTTTTTTGTGATTTGTCGTATCTCTGCCTCATCCAATGATTAAATCTGGGATCCCTCCTTAATTGTGAAGATTTATTAGTTCGCTAACAGCTTGTGCACCTCTTTACTCCCTACTATAGAATACATTGAACTTTTGAGCAATAATCAAAATTAATTCTCTTGGTCTTTAAGTTAGCAAATCTTTAAGACCTTTGTCAGCTGTAGTTTATTTGGTTTTATACGCTTGCAACACTAAAGATATTTAATGATTAGAAATTTCTTGCAATGATCTATAGTTTACTGAGAACTAATACTTTCCACACGTAATACAGAGTTCTAAGCCCATCAGAGATCAAGGATTTCTTGGAAGAGGTGGAGTAAACTGTCTGGTCATGGTGCATTGAACAATGCAAGCATCACTTACGAGCAGCCGGCCTGAAGTGTTTCTTTTAGTTCTATTTGCCCCTCACTGTAAACTGATTTGCTCCAGTGACATGTGATGTTTACATTTGAACCCTCGTGGATGCATATTTTAGACAAAGATAATGTCAGGTGGATGTTGATGTTGATGTTGTATTTGGCGTACTCTCTGCAGCTTATTTTATGTGATGAACGTTATTGTGTACCATATGGGCGAGGTGGGTGTTTCTTCTTCCTTTTGGTTGTTGCTGGAACTGGCCCTTGCATTTGGGATTTGCTGGTGCGGTTGGATGTTGTGGTTGCAAGAATCTGAGGTGGTGTTTAGGTTGCAAAGTTTGCCAAAAAAAAA
>JAZFNS010019999.1:66850595-66861471 GCA_037127165.1 Alloteropsis angusta | reverse complement strand
CCGCGGCAGCGGCGGCCGGGGCCGCTGTGCTCGGCATGAAGGATCAGACGCTCGTGGTGAGCCGCATCGTGTGGTTGAAGTGAAAGGGAAGGAAAGGGGAGAAGGATTAAATCCATTTTCTAAAGGGGGGGTAGAAAGGAATAAAGGGGATTGAGAAAAAATTAAATGGAAAGAGGATTATAAAGGGAACTGTTACAGAGAGTTTTTTCCATCTCAATCACCTTTAACTAGAAATAAAGGGAAAAGGGATTGATGTTCTCAATTTGTTCGAGATGCCCTAAGTTTTAACTTAGAGGGCATTGCTACACGAAACAACCACATTAGTATTTTACTTTTTTCTCTCTCATATCATTAAAATACTATATGTAAATGCATGAGGCAACCTATACATCGTCTACATGTAGCAACTTACTTGCCCTAGTGACCTAACTAATCCAAGGCAGATTACAGTGGGAACCTGTAAATCCAATCCAAGTCCATTGCAATAGGAGTGTAGGACAGAGGTGCACAGCCTACGTGGAACTTTTGGCTTTTGTGTCATCAGCCCTCGCCTTCCGTCACCAATAGAACACACAGGCATGTTCAGCATTCCCCTGAGACAACTAAAGCAGAGAGAGTGATGTGGAATCGACATTCCATCAGTAGTGATTTCACTAGAAACAAGTGCAACTCCTTTGGTGTTGTCTTGAAGAAATTGTGCACCGAGGCCGAGCTTCCTGAAAAGTCAAACGAGAACAGTACCACACACAAACTCTGTGTCACTGAAGTAACTGAGCCCACAATAACACAAGTTAAAATGCACAAGATAGTGCCGGGATGCATACAAAACCAATCTCGCGCTCCAGACCACAACCTGAAGCTTTGGCAGATCACTCCCTTCCAGACAAACAAATAGACACATATGAAAGGAAGTTTCAAATTCAGAGAGTTCATACAATCATTAAACCAAACACACAGGCACACATGTTGAAAGGTAAATGGAATAACGCAAGCATGATGAATCCCTGTTCAGTGGTGTACGAGAATGAAAGGAGATGTCCTAGCTTCCCTTCATCTGCATATTTATTCAAGGATACATGAATGCACTGAAGAAGAGCTTCTGGTAATATGAGTAATTGAGTACTCATGGAGCTGATGAGAATGAGGTTGTTGCCACACTTCAATTTTCTTGGTGCTGATTCTGTGGGTTATGCTTAAGTTCTGGGTGGTTAGGATGATCTTCAATTTCTTGTCTAATCGGATTCAGATTGCAGTCGCCATTGAGCTCAAGCTTCTTCAGATTAGGGAGGTGGTTGACCCCAGAAAGTGCCTCCATGCTATCACAATACCACACAATCCTCTCGATCTTAGGAGCAGCACTAATGAAAAAGCTTATTTTGGTGATACAATTTCCCTCAACCAGCAGAAAATTCAGACTTTGAAATTCCTCTTCCCTGAATGTGAGTTCACTTTCAGTGTATGACTTGTGCTGAAGCCTGAGGCAGCACAGGCCATGGAGCATACCGAGGATGCGCAGATCACCTTCCTTCAAGTAGGTCTCTCTCAGTGTTATCTTGGCTAGTTGATGATGCTCTTGAATCAAGCGAGGTAGCCCAGTAGTGATACCACTGATATTTAGGTGTTGGATGAACTGCGGAAGAGCTGCATCATGATGATTTTCTCGATCAGCTAGTCGGTTCATCCGGATTGACAAGGAACGGAGGGATCTATGCAATTTCTCAAGTTGGCACATTAGATCAGTCAACTTGGCATTTTCACCATGAAGAGATACACCAAATTTCCTCAGATTCAGAAGCTGGGAAATGCAGGCCAGCTCACTGCCACTGTTCAAAACTTGGACATGGGAAAATATCTCCATGTTTTTCATCATATGAATTCTGAGGGGCATGCGCACAGTGGAACATGATTCTTCTGATGCCCTGGCAACATTGCTCACAGAGACTTTGTGACCAGCAAGGAAATGCTTCAGCAGAGGTAGCACAATAGCTTTTCTGGCAAGTCCTCGTATTTCAGTTTGCCGGATGTCAAGCGTCTCCAAGCACTGAAGCTCCTTAATTTGCCTGGGTAATTCTGTAACATTGGTATTCCTGAGGCTCAAGTAGCGGAGCAATAATATCTTGCAGATGCTCCTCAGAAATTGCTTCTTCAAACCTTTGCAGCCTTCTAGGTCCAGCACTTTCAACAGTTCCCACTGAGAAGATGCAGCCAAAGATGGAAGAAATGCTACAATGTCATTGCTGTCAACACCATAGTGAGATTCTTGTAACCGTATCCTGTTGTGAATGGAAAGGTGCTGAGCCAAATCTGGTGGCAGGTTCGTGTCCACAAAGTTTACCTCTCTAGCAAATAGCAATCATGGCTATGAATTCACGAACTTCATCATGTACTGTGCACCTCTTAATTTTGCCTGCAGCACTGATCTCAGCAGGACGAATAAAGCCTCGACTGACGAGCACATCCAAGTAGCGCTCGGCTTCGTCCGCTGCCCTCACAGTGGCATCACTTGTGATCACGAGGCCTTCAGCGATCCATCTTCTGGCCAGGCTTCTACTCCTGATCATGTGGCCTTTTGGGAAAACAGTTAGATACAACAAGCAGCTCCTATACTTGATAGGCAAGTCACTGTAACAGAACAATAGCACTTGCTTAGCAATGCTTTTATTCATTCTTTTGCACTTCACAACGGATTCAATATAACCTTTCAGTTCATCTGGTGTCCTGTGGGGATTGACATACAGAAGATGCAGGAACATCTTCATTGCAACGGAATCACTGGAAATTTCACGGAAAAATATAGCCAGGATAGATGTAGTCAAATTTCCCGTTACAGTCCGACTATATGCAAGCCTGTACCAGGAGCCTGCAGTCAATTCGTCCGCTTTACCGTAGTAAAAATCAAATGGGCTTTCAACCGTAAGGATTTGTTCTGCAGAAGATTCCTCAGCCACAAATTCTATCTCTGTGGTCAGTATTATGGCGCTTCTAGGATGGCAATCATCAACACTTAACAGACTTGATTTTAAGGCGCCCCATTCTATGCATGAATACTTGGGATCATCAAGAACAATCAAGAATTGATTACCTCTCAGATACTTGTGAAGTTTCCGGGCAAGTTCCTCCCGATACTCATCTTCTTCTTGGTCAGATTGAAGATCTACTATTTGATCTACGCCATCTTGACCTTGTTTGGCACCTGCTACCTCTTTCAGTATGTTGAGAAGTATCTTGTGCGCCTCGGTGTCGGCGCCTACTTTGACCCAGGCCTTGCAAACGAGTGAGCTTGTTACTGTTGGGTGTTCGTAGACTCTCTTCACGATGCGGGTTGCAACTGATTTCCACTTCCCAAGAACAGTGAAAACCCTCGGCCACGGAAGGATTCCGTCTCTTGCTGCGGTAAGCGGTGTTTTTTCATCAGTGATCCACTTGATCAGCTGGTCGGTGCCTCTCCTTACAATCTCCGCCTCGTCTGGAGGCTCATCCTCAAGTAGAGCGCGCCTGCGAAGATCCTCCTCCTGACCTACAGACGCCGCTGGAGACTGCATGTCACCACCGTGCGTGATGATTGCATCGGCCGCAGTTGACTCTGGCACGGTAACACCATACCTGAGCCGCCTGTCCCCGACATCCCGTGCCCGGATCTTGAGCTCCCGGATCTGTGTCGCAATCCGGTGGCGCTTTGGAATGCTCCTCAGCAGCCGAAGAAGCCGGCGTAGGTTAGCCAAAAAGCCCTTGTTACCGCGGGAGCCACCGTCCTCGACATGGCGGACATAGAGCTCGACATGACCCTCGCAGTCCCGAGCGAGGCCGACGACCTGCTTCATCCATGCCCGGACTTGGTGGTCGCGGTACTGAGCTTCGATGAGGTGCAAGAACAGGCCGTTCATGCTCTCCATCTCATCCTTGATGAACTGCACGTCGCGACGAATGCCACCTAGGAGCTGCGCCTCGTTGACAAGGATTGTGGTAAGACGGCCCAGGAGCGAGTCGAGGGCTCCCTGGGCGTCCATGGTCGTTGTGCGGTGGGATGTTCAGGGAAAGGGAGGTTGATGATGAGTTAGATGTGGGATGAAAATGCAGCTGGCTCTTCAACCAGACAAGCACCCATGGGAAAGTTGGGAGAGGACACAGAGAAGTATAAGTTGCAAGAGTTTAGTGGAAGAGCTAGCCTTACCCTTCTATGCAGAAAAATAAGAGAGGTGCTACATAGCAAATGACTGAAATTTGACAATATTTATGGTCGATGAATGGTGGCCCTTGGATGCTTATCCAACCGTCCGGTGTGCATTCTTGTTCCTAATTTCTGCCACGATTAAGGAAACTCTGGTGACATGCTGTATGGTGACATGCTCTAAGAAAATGCTCTGGTGACATGCTCTAAAAAAAATGCTACCAAGTCTAGTGGCTGCTATACAGAAATATCGTCATTCTCTCTGCAATAAAAAAACGAGTTGTACGTGAAAAAAAATGTTCCACAGGGTAAAGTCCTCGATACCAAAAAAAAGCATGGCATGGTGGCCCCCAGCTTAATTTTTATACACCTACATGTCTTCATTATACAGATAGATTTTGTTTCCTGAACAGAATATACAGGAAGAGATGCTCAAACTCATGCTATATATAAGCGCAAGCATGCTATTTGAGGGAGGCTAGATCGACCGATCTTTAGAGCACATCAAACATGGACCGGGGAGCCTCGTACATAGGGATTACAACTACTATTAAGCATGATAGTTGGAGTGCAAAAAATTAACACTAAAATTCATATCCAAGACATCAGTATATGTGAAAGAAAGGAATAGTAAATGTTTTCCCGTGTCCAATTGTCTCGTCTACTACTCTAAGCCCGCATCATCGTCGTGTGACATGAGCACAAGCAGGCCGCAGCTTGTGCAGGCGCGTATGATAGAGAGTTATTGCAATTGCAAATGTATGACACTGAATACAATTTAAATTGCAATAAGAGCAAGCATGCTATTTGAGGGAGGCTAGATCGACAGATCTTTAGATTATACAGCACATCAAACCTTGACTGAGGATCCTAGTACGCAGGGATTACAACAACTACTATTAAGCATGATAGTTGGAGGTCCAAGACATTAGTATATGTGAAAGAAAGGAATACTAAACATTTTCCCGTGTTCAATTGTCTTGTCTACTACTCGAAGCCCGCATCATCGTCGTGTGACATGAGCACAAGCGGGCCGCAGCTTGTGCAGGTGCGTATGATACTGAATACAATTTAAATTACAATCCCTCCACTGCTAAATGCTTGAAACCATTGACTTTTGATAATGACTTTTGACCATTCAAAAATAGTGCAAATATGCATAAATGTAGGACACCCTTAAGGCACCATCAATGATAGAAACAAGTTACAACAAAAAGGTGCAAATATGGTGAAACAGTGTGTCCAAAAGTAAGCCCTCATAAACATTCAGGAACAGAGTGAGTAGTATCATAGGAAGTTTTACTTGCCATGAGGTACAGGCCTGGGTGATCAGAATGCACCAATTATTGAGTGGTGGGGTTCTAGGTAATTACATACTAGCTAGGTACTCGTGACATACGTAGATTGTATATACACGTTTTCATGACGCATCGATGATGTATATTACTGGACAGATGTGCAAGTATATACCATACTCTGCTGACCTTGGGCCGGATCAGACAATAAAATGGAACCGGCCATCGATTCGGTAATAAGCACTAATCATTGTTGATAATAGCAGCCATAGGATCTACTCTATTTCAAAATAAATACCCATGAGAAAATAAGAGATAAAACGTAAGGAATATTGATTAGTATTTTTTGAACCCGAAACTGTGGAGGAGTTCTCCACAGCATATTCTAAATTAATGCAGAGAAGCAGGTACATAAATGCTTACAAAGAGAAAGAAAAATTACAACATTGACTCTAGCCATTGGATAATAATGGGTTTGTCAATCTCCTTAATTCTATGAATTTGAAGGAGAACCTGCTCTTTGAATTTCAATATCCAGAGATTAAAAGAAGGGCTAACTCCATTAAAAATCTTGTCATATTCCTTAAGTTCTAGAGCACCCATCCAACAATGATGAAAATCTCCATGAAGTAAGTAGGTGCATAAAGACTCTTGTATTCTCTAAACACTCGTGAATATTGCCTCCAGCTTGCCACTGGATACCCAGCTTAACCGAGCACTGGACAGCAAATGAGCAAGAGAAAATAACATTTGGCCATGTTGTCATTACAAAGCACACACAAAACATTTGGCCGCCCATGAAAGTTTCTCCATTTCAATATAACCTTTGTGTTTAGACGATCAATCAGGATCAACCAAGAATAGAGGCATAATCTTCTTGTACGTTTAGTTGTGGCCCCACATTTGTCCATAAATCTAGTATAACTATATCTTTTAAACTAGATGATTCCCCACACTTGCTGCTGGAATTTCTTAAACAAAATTTTAAAGTGAAATTTGAAAGTAGAAACACTAAGATGATTGATGACACTAAGATGGATCCATGACCGTTACCATTGAGGGTTATTGGTAACGAGCATTTTGCCCATTATCAATGTCTGGATTATTAGTAACCCAAAAAGGGTAACGGGTATTTTTCCGTTACCAATGTCAATCTATGCCCAAAACTAATGTGGGTTTTCACGTACTGGTCCCCGAAGGGGTCCCCATCCCTGCAAATTTAGTGAGATACATATCATAACAGTATCGTAACAACAACACCAAAAACAAGATTAATAGCAAGGTTTGAGCAACAAATAAGTTGAAAGGATCACTGGTCCACTACATCACATAGTTCATTAAACTTAAACATCATCAGTTCTTACTGATTCACTGGTCTAGTGCATATTGCACATGTGCATATGCTGAAGCAGACAACACAAGTACACAACAACAGAACTACAGAAGGAATTAAGACTTGGCCACAGCCCACAACCTGACAACATAGCCACATAGCACAGAAAGCAGTACCTACCAGGCAGACACAAGCAAACTAGCACATGTCTCAAAAGCATAGCCATACACACAGGTTTACAAGTTCATGGCATCCTGGTCACATGATCACACAAACACAAAAGAGTAGTTGGAACAAGAGTCTTGGTCTAGAGGTCGTCCAACACTCCGGCTCGAGCATGCAATCTTCAAATCAGTAGTCATCAATTCAGCTCATCCCATAGTGCAAGTCCCTACATGCACCCAGCAGCAAGCATATACAAATCAGTGAATCAATTGTGAAGACACCCGTCAAATTTCCGGTAAACAGCAACATATATTCGATGGGGCAACAATAATTCAATTGCAATTAAGTTTTTCACATCAATACCTAAATCCCATCTTGGATCTCTTGAAGATAGCTCCAGAAACTTGCAGTTTCTTCACCATCAGCACCTACAAAGAACAATTGCAGCAAGTATTTATAGCATGACAACCAGGGAAAAAAATCAAAGATTATGTTGTAAGAATGGAAAATCATATATACCTCAAAACTTGTTTGACAGTCAATCTTGTGAACACATCAAGGCCTCCAGCATATCCGGAGTGAGACGGCTGCGGTGCTCACTAAGAACCTTCCCACTAGTGCTAAACACCGACTCAGAGGCAACAGTACCAACTAGAATAGCAAATATGTCCCTTGCCACCATCCTTAGCGTTGGAAAACGTGTCCCCGCCGCCTTCCACCAATCAAAAATCTTGAAGTACATGTCTAGCTCAGGTTTGAATCTTACTGTGGTTGGCCTCCTACTAGCAACATGTGCAATAATTGTTGACAGTACACCTGAACTAGCATGCGCAGGAGCTAATGATTCTGTGTTATCTATGTCATCTTCGAGCTCATACTATTCATCAGTTCACAAAGTGAGTCTTTAATCCTCTCTAGTTTGTCATAACATAGACAAGAAGGCTGACCAGTGATGGTTGCAATGAACTCAATGAGAAATTTAGTCTTAAACCATGGGACAAGAATTGTGGCCAATCCCATTACTCCTTGAATATCCATTCAATACTTTTCAAACTTCTCAATCATTTTAAATGACATTTTGGCTATAATAGGATTTCCACATGTAGCCCACTGCCTAATTTTCTCTTTAGCCTCACAAATTTTAAGAAGTTGGACATTAGCAGTCACATAATTAGTACCAAAAAAACTATGATGATGTCATTAAACATCTTGAGCCTGCCAACTACATCTCTAGCAAAGGTCCATTCTTCTTCACTAGCAGCACAATCAAATAGCTTCTCCACATGTTTTGCATGGTCTAAAACAGCCGTACAAGGTAGAGCAATACTAAGCATTTTGTATGTAGAATTCCACCATGTTTTGCAATTGAGGCCCAACTTGTGTTTCATATTCACTTTGAGATGCTTAGCAATTTTCTCCAAATTTCTCTACTCTTTTAGGTGTGGCTGTCCAAAATGCAACACTTTCACGAATTTTTGCAATTGAATCTTTTATCACCTCTAAACCATCCTTCACAATCAAGTTCAGTATGTGGGCAGCACATCTCATATGCAAGAATTTTCCCTCTAACATCAACTTGGGTGGATTATCTTCTTGATAAGCTTAGGAAGACCTTATCATTTTTGGTACAATTATCAAGGGCCAAAGTTTAGATCTTCTCGTCAAGATTCCGTTCCACCAAGGCTTCATACAGTTCATCACAAATTACCTCAGCCGTGTGTGGAGAAGGCACATATATGAACCTACACAACACAACAAGAAGTTAATTACTGCAGATTCTAAATTTGACAGTAGCAAGAAATTAATTATTGCAGATTCTAACTTTGATAGTAGCAAGAAAAGTATAAAATTGGCTGTGAAAATCAAGTACCTCATGATTATGTTCCTAAGTGTCCATGAATCATCAATGAAATGTATTGTGACAGCCATATACCCTCTTCTTTTATTCTCAGATGTCCACATATCTGTAGTAATAGCAACCCTTGACTTTGTTCTAACCATGTAGGCTAGGGCTTCTTTTCTTCCAAATATGCATCCATAATGTCCTTTCTAAAATTGCATGTAAGTGAAGTTATTAGCAAAGTAGAGTATTCAACTTGTGGAGAACTGAATATATCTGATTACCTAATTGTGTTCCGAGTTTCAAACTTAAATAATGGTTGAAGTACACTAACAAACCTTGTAAGTTCTAACACCTATTCTCATGTAGAATAATCATGGAAGCAAGCTCCAGCCTAGCTACTTCTGGGTCACTGTGTAATTCTCAATAGTTACCTTTCCTCCCTCTTGGAAACTAAACCTCAAAGAGGATTGGGCAAGTGTCTTGCCTTTCATCTTGATTTTTCTCAATGTACAAATTTTAATATGGTCATGGAGGTGGTTTATTCCATTCTTGCTTGTCCCACCAAGATGTTTGTGGCAATGAAGGCATTGAGCCCACACCTCACCACAAACTTCGATTTTCTGGAAATCATTCCATACAACTGATCTATGCTTCCTCTTTGTGCTAAGATCAGTATTCTCCTCCTCGTCGTCATAAATTTGAATTGGTTCAGCATCAGAGTCATTAATAGATTGTGACTGTGACTCTGGCTGGCTGCTACTCCCACTAGCTGGATTGGACTGCATGGTGAATCTGTTAAATGACAAGAAACTTAGACAGAACACAGCACAACGGTAGCACCTGTAGCAGCACCGCGGCAAAGGCGGCTACCCCCCGCCCCCCGCAGGCATGGCCACGGCACCAACAGCAGGCACGACAGGTGCGAGTGCAGCAGCAACAACAGCGGCGAGCGCAGCTGCTGTAGAGCGTCCGAGGCAGCGTCCCTTGTGAGGACCACCGGAGTTAGGTTAGTCACTCAACAGTCAACGCATGAACCATACAAAGAAGCAAACAAACTCGACCAGGCAGACAACGGACTAGATCTACGCGCAAGGTGTGAGTAGAAAGTCGCTCGGTGTTCTAAAGTTGGATCCTCACTGTCCGAGCTCATCGGCATTGGGGCCAAACACATGGTGGCATGGCTACGGACGGGCGACGAAGGGATTGCCGAAGGCCGGACTCGCGGAGACGCGGGAGCGGCGGCACGGAGCGCGCGTCTCATTGCGGTCGTAGCTCGCACTCGCTCTCCTTCGCGTCGGCCATTAGGGAACGGTGGCCGGATGACTCCGGAGTCCGGACGGGTCATGGGAGCGGGTGCGCGGGAGGCTGGCGGCGGACCTGCGCCACGTAGCCTGTGCCGTCGCGCCGGCCAGGCTCCACCTCGGGCGCATGGTGCTTCCGCCGGCTATACCTCTGACGCGATGTCCTTCTACCTTGAGTGCGCGCGTACTGTATGGTTCTTAAGTACTACACTATTAGAGTACACATTGGGAAAGCAAGAACGTCCTCCACTGCTTCTCCACACATGGTCGAGCATAGACACACCACACGTCCAGTAATGTTTCCAACATGGGGGGCTGCTGCGTCCATACGTCCCTCGCTTGCCGGCCACACGTTTCAGCCGGCCACCGGATGAGTGAGTATTCGTGCCCTTCGAGAGAAAAAAAGTGAGTATTCGTGCCCAGATCAATATATCGAGAGAGATCAGGGCTTCGTTTCCTGCCACTGACTTTGGTCTGCACTTTTTGACCACAGGCAAGCCAACTGTGTACATGGTGATAGGCAACGCTGTGTCGCTGTCGGTTAATTTTCTCCTATTTTATCTCTCTCTCTTCTACTACACACGTAAATTTGAATTTTATGTTGGGATTCGTAGTAGGGGAAGTCGCAACAGTGAGAGTTTCAGGAATCTAGTGAAGACAGAGAAGTGACAAGGAGTTAAAGCCACNNNNAAAAGTCTCCCCTTTACACGTGTAGGGGGGTCTCCTTTTATAGGGAGCCCAGGGGTCACTTTCTATAGACCCACAATGCCA
>JAZFNS010019999.1:66815195-66827426 GCA_037127165.1 Alloteropsis angusta | reverse complement strand
CTCATGCATATTAGTGCTCTCAGTACACATAATTTTTTTGTTAAAACTTTATCCGTTTTGAATTTTGTTTTCCATCCCGTAGCAACGCATGGGCACGAACCTAGTTTATCTTAAGATGGAAAAATAACAGCAACACATGTCTAAGTAAAAAAAAGATGTCAACTACTCTTGTAAGAGTAAAAAAGACAAAAAAATATGACGTTTGGCAAATTGGTTATGATGGTTGGGAATGGGAATTAAGTGATGGTTTGAGCTTTTCCATGTGAATAATAGGTTTGGGAAAAAATTACGGTTTGAAATAGGGTTTTTTTGTGACTGGTTTGAAATAGGGTTGTAACAAGCCTATATTCCATCATACCTTTCCCACCTACTCCCTCCGTCCCAAAATATTTGCACTTGTTGACTTTCAGGCTCCACGTTTGATCATCCGTCTTATTCAAAAAAATTATAAAAATATAAAACCAAATAAGTCATAGTTGAAGTATATTTAATAATAAAACAAGTCATAACAAAATAAATAATTTATTCACACAATTTTTGAATAAGACAGATAGTCAAACGTGGAGTCTGAAAGTCAATAAGTGCAAATATCTTGGGACGGAGGAAGCAGATGGTTGTGTTATGGGGTAGGAATCGTAGGATATGAGTTTTTTTTCTAGACTAGGGAAGGAAATGAGTTAACAATATTGAATTGCCCCTACAAGAAATAAGTACAAGGTACACGTATCATACACACTTTAACCGATTACCCTTTCATTTTCATAATCCATACCCATAGAATTAGGAAAAGCTAGTCGTTCTAACGTAAGCCGCCACCCTTATTTGAAAAGAGATAAGTCCATTTTACCTCTCTGAGTTTATCATTGAATCTACAACACACCCATCAAATCAAAAACCGGGAATAAAACACATTCTAACTCTCAAAACCAGACAAAATACCTCTCTTGAGTGATTGGTGATGTGGCAAGGGTCCAGGTGTCCTACGTGGCACCACATCGGCATGAAGGGGGTGGATTGGACCGCATTGATAGTTTGGAGTATCAAATATACTTTAAAAAATAAAAAATATTTTTTAGAAAAGATAATTAAAATCCTAAAAATCTTGCTTACTATTAAAAAGTTTATAGAAAATCCATTTTGAATTAGAAAAATATGAAATACGTTTCATATTTTTTTTAAATCAAGCTCTATCTTAATGAAATTCAACTTCAGTCCAATTTTTTTTTAAGTTGGGTCTCAAATGATATAGGAGCTAGGCTAAAGTTGAATTTCGATAGACAATGATTTTTTTAAAAAAATAAACCGCTTTCATATTTTTCTAAGTTAAAAAATGATTTTTCTATGAATTTTTAAGAGTAAGCAAGATTTCTGAATTTTAATTGCATATACTTTGTAAAAAATATTCATATTTTTTATAAAATCTATTTGATACCCTTAAATTATCAATACGGTGTGATTCACTCTTTTCGCTGACGTGGTGCCACATAAGACAAATGGACTTGTCACATCACCAAACCAATTAACAAATCAATTTGACTCAATCGAGGGGGTATTTTGTCCGGTTTCAATTGTTGAGGTGTGTTTTATGGTTTTTGACTTGAGGGGTGTTTTTAAAATTCAGCGATAAAGTCAGATGTGGAAAATGGACTTGTCTCTTTGAAAAAAGAATTCCTCGCCACCTAGTCTTGTCAGTAGTTGGGCTGGCTTCCAAACGTTCGAGGCCGAAGTCGACTGGATGGGCCCAGGCATACATACAAGCTTGGGCCACGGCCTCAACACCCAGCCACCGCCGGCCGTCTCCATCCCCATCGGCGTCGCCTTCGCCGTAAAACCCTAGGTGACCCCCGCCTCCCCTCTTCTGCTCGATCCGCCATTGCCGTCCCGATGCAGGCGTCTGCGCGCCTCTCGTCCTCCTCCGCCTCCAAGACGGGTGAGTTGATTGCGCCTCTCGTATTTAATCGAAGCTCTGATGTTTCAGCCGCCGCGCAGCAGTGTTTGCTACTTTGCTCGTCTGATTTCCCCCCTTTATTTTGCCAGTGATAGCGGGTGTCTCTGGCACGATCACACGGTCGTGCTATCGGACCTCCCGGGGGAAAGCCCATGCGGCGCCGCTGTCTGCGCCGGAACCGCCACCGAAGGGGCAGAAGAGGATTAGCAAGCAGGAGAGGAGGGTTAGGATAGTGGACTTTGTTGCCAAGTAGGTGACTTTTTCTCACTGGCGTTTCTGGTTTTATCCAAAACCAGCAAATGTGTAGCTTTCGGCACACTAACATTTCTAATTCCAACTTGTTTGAAGTGGGCTACTCGAGACTTTGGCTTGCTATGCATTAAGGATTGGCATTTCTGTATTGTTTCATTAGTTGGACCTTGAAAGTTGAAATTTATAAAATTAATTTTGAAAGTGTAGCAGAACCCATGTGGATTTGTCGGAATCTGATAAAAGGGTGGGAANTTGTGTCCAGAGATTTACGAATTTACTATACAGCTTTTGTTTGGTGCTAGTTCGGTTATGCCTCATGACTCTTAATCAGCATGTTTCTGTTTAGTGCAGGTTTAGGGCTACAAATGATGGCAAGTTTCCTACGCAAAAGTATGTCCGTCAGCAAGTTGGTGGCTCCCAATACACGGTGCGTGCAATACTTCAGGAATTGGAGTATAATCATAGAAAATCACCCCTGGGTAATGCAAAGGNCAGCTCCATTTCAAGGAACAGATGAAGTTTCTGAGCACTCCAGGCCTAAGGACGAAGCTATGGTGGATCAACTAAAAGGAACTCCTGAATTGGCTGAGCACGCAAGGCCTAATGATGACAGTGCAAAGAATCCATACAATTGTGACAGCTCCAATGTTGATGATGTCCTAATATCCCAGAAAGATGCTGCTATCACCACGGGAATCGTGGAAAAGGTTCACCCTTCTTTGTTGTCTTTATCTTCAAAACATGAATGGCTATCTCATTTGGCGTTTGTTAAACATTTGTTTTTGAATGCATGATTCAGTAGTGTGTATGTCTAGTTAGATGTTCGCTTGTCGCCAAGAGCCTTATTCGTTAAATGGTTACATTATGTTGCTATGCAGACAGAAACATGGAAATCTGCGGGCTCTTCTCATCACAATGTAGAAAAAGAAGCGGCCAAACATAATTTGAACACTTCAGAAACCATGAAGATCGCAGATGGCCCAACTTTATCTGATGAAACAGAAAGTGAGAGCATGAAGGCCATAACGGTATGGAGTCGAAATATTCTCTGGAGATCATCATTTTGTGTTCAATAAAGATTTTAGTAGCCATTTCCCTCAATATCATCATGTATGTGCAGAACAAATCTTACGTATCGTTGGGAGTGGAGGCTAAATCAGACCCTGGAAACCAGCATAGGGAAACAGAAGCTAACAAATCTTCTCGGAAGAATACAGAAAATTTCCTGAATGCAAGTGAATCAGGTGTGTCAGAACAAAGTGGAAGTGACAAGGTGATCGAGGCAAACATACATGACAGGTATCGTCCTATTAGGCTATTCCATGTGATATTCTTTTATTTAATGTCAAAAATCCGGCACGTCAACAAGTGGTCTGCTAAGCTTTAGTATGATAGAACTTGTTATGCCTGTATAGTTCAGTTCTTTTGGTATGATTAACGAGTTGGACTTGGCAAGACGACTACTTCAGTTATCTAGTGCATTTGAGATAGCTAAGTCGGACTGTGGACGATGAGTCCTCCCTTTGACTTACGTAGAAAGTTTCTGTTATCTAGCCGGTGACTGTACAGTTTCTGGATTCCTTGATTTATACCAATGATTGATTCCACTAATTTATTCCAAGTCATTTAGGATTCACATCAATTCTGATATTTCAGAGAGGAGTNTTATTTATGGAACATCGAGAACCTTGTGACTAAGTAGCTTTTAACAGAATGGCTGAACTTTTGGTTTCTTACTGACTTGACCCAGACTTCTGGTTTCTGGATGGTTCAGGAGCACTTCATTGCCTGAAATGTCATGGAACTGCCTTGCTTGTTGACCATGAAATAGGTTTGGGATGGATTTAAAAACCTTGGGTCAGAACTCACAGCTAATATTAGGCCCTGTTTGGACCTCGGGGGTAAAGTTTAGCACTAGCTCATNCCAAACAGAGGGGCTAATGGGTGGGCTAAAGTTTAGCCATACCCCAGCTACTTGTTAGCCCATTAGCTAGTTGAGGGGAGCTAATTTGGGCTAAAAGCCTAAAAGCATCTAATAGATGGCAATCTACCTTTTTGTCCTCCCTCCACACACATTATCCCTCTGCCCTCTTATCTCTCTTCTCCATGGGCAAAGGTGACATTTCCAGGCAATTATCTCTATCCATTATCTGTGTATCCAAACAGGTATGGGCTAATTTTAGCCATTTAAAGTTTAGCTTTAGCCCATCCAAATTGTGTTTGTTGAGCTGCTCTAGTCTAGGCTAGTTAAACACATCCTCGCCAGTTCATAGTTAGAACATCACATATTTCATCTCCTATTCTCACAATGTCACAGAAATCATGGAACTTAGCTGTTTCCTATCGTCTTATGCATAGAAGGGAAGTGTTGCAGAGTACCCTCAATTTGTTTGAACAGCTTGTTGTTTTCTAAATTTTGATGTTGGATACCATGGTAACTTTTCTGTTATCGTATTTGGTGTTATGCAGAGGACACAACCCAAACCATGAGCCTGCGGAATCTGCAAGCAGAGGTCTTATTGGCAATTTGAAATCTTTTGCTTATGGCATCAGGAACTTCTGGAAAAATCTGTAAATCCGTCATCATTTCAGCTGCAACCTAACACGCTTGGAACCCCTTCCCTCTTGGCTTCTTCAATTTCTAAGCCTGGACCAAAAGTGTAAAATTTCTGAAGGCTACAGAATTAATAACCTTGTTTAGCGTGTGATACTGGAGTAATCTGTAAAGTTCTTTTTATGCCACACTTTGATAGAGTTAGATAGGATTGTTGGTACTGCATGGTTCACATGGTATCCAAATCTGGTCATAACCTGATGTTTGTCACCGTCATTGAGTGCTTGGACTTGCACTTTTTTGCCTTGGTAACTGAGTTTGTGCTATCTTGAGATACAGTAATTCCATGGCTCTCCTTGGATTGTGTATTGGTAGCTATCACGTGCAAATATTTTGCTTTTGCGTGCTAGCATTATGGGTAGCAAAATGTAGGTAAAGCAGGCTGAGTTCCTCTTATATGCCTGTAAAGATGGTAAAAAAGTCTTGTGTTATATTTGTGTTCATCTTATACAGGAGTAATAGGCAGTGATGCGCATGGAAGATAGTCGAATGTTACCATCATGATTAATGCATAAGATATCGTACATAGCGTTATCGAGCTTAGACAGGCCAGTTTGTGGCAGCGATGACGGGCTGAATTGAAAACGCTAATTTTCATTACTGACCAATCTGTTCGGCCAATGCAAACCAATTTGTTCGGCTTTAAAGTAGCAATGCATTTCTCCGGAGGGAAGAAATGCATAATAATTTGTCCACAACAGCTGAGCAGGATTCAAGGCCTGTCAGACTTGCTAATATTTTGAATGGCTTTCCGCGGANAACAGCTGAGCAGGATTCAAGGCCTGTCAGACTTGCTAATATTTTGAATGGCTTTCCGCGGANGGAAAACATATAAGCTTCAGATGGGAGAACTTTCTTTGTGCAGATTCATATCGATCTGGTTCAAAACCATATTTTATTTCTAAATGTTCAGGCTAATAGTTAAGTTTTAAACTAATTATCTTGTCATAAACTCATATATTTAAAAAGCGAACTAATTAACTCAACATAAACATCATATATTTAATAACAGAGGGAGTAGATGAATTGCAAAAGAAATTGGCATTCGCCTTTGAGACAAAAAATGTAAAGAGAGTTTTTTGGTATAGCAGCAAATTAAAGCAGCTTTTCATTAAACCTTGGTGCAAACATAGATTAATTAACAGTATAAAGAACCTAATATACAATCTACATGTGGCCTTAGAGATTCCTTCTGCGACTTGTTTGGGGTGCATTAATCTCACAAGAAATAGTTCAGTTCCCACAGGAATCTGGAAATTTTACACATCGCTTCATGACCTGACTATTCTTCATCAGAACTCTCGTAAGCCAAACCAAGCAGGCTTCCAGCTACCTTCTGTTGCTTAACCTCTGTTGGTTCATCAGGCCTTGGTGCCGTGTACTCAACATAAGATGATCCCTTCTCATCCACAGGTTCCAGCTGATTCTGCGATGAAGATAATTTGCTGAAAGAATCTTCTTCGCATTGTTTCGGCTTATCTGCTGGCAGTTGAAGGTTGCTAACTTTTGCCCGCTTTGGTTTGATTCCAACAATGTTCTTCAAGAGATCCTGTTGCCTGTCCAGAAAGCAAAAGAGCGAAAGACTCAATCATAATAAGAACACAAAAGTATTGCAGTAGAGGCTGTCTTGCAGTCAGTTTACCTTATAGCACTTTTAGGTTTAGGTTCTACACGAAGAGTCACTGGGACAGCAGGTGTAGAATCAGCTAGGATTGCTGCTTTGTGATGTCAGAGTTAAAGAAACCAAAGAGATAGGAACTTATACATTGTAAAGATGTATAAAGTTTCATGGTGATGCAGAAAGAAAGTTTGAACATTTTTATCAGATTATATTCTTAAGTGTATACCAGGAAAAGTGAGGTTATGATATTCAATAAGGGATATCTTAAAAGCAGCAAATGCCCGCTTCTCCGTACGACGAAGAAGACGTTCTGCATCTTCCTCAGCTTCCATTTGCTCTTTCAGGTAAAGCAGATCATCACTGTCTAATGCTGAAGGACACAAAATTAGCACAGACAACAAGGTTAACAATGAGCTTACATGTGTCTTCCAATAAAAGAAGCACGAAATACCTCCTCGCCCATGAAGGTAGCCTCCTCTCTCACCAGCAACCTCTTGCATCTGTTGGTCTCAACCGCAAAGTAGAGAGCCAAAATCCCTGTCAGGGCATGTTATAAGAACAGTGTACATCGATGCCTATGGAAATGTTATATTGTTATTTAACTACCACATTAGCATTGGTATGAGCAGAGAATGCATGCAGCCTGAATCTAAGACAACCCCTAATTTTATCTTCTCACAAAGGCAGGCCAATGCAGATCCAAAACACAAACATCTACAAAGCACTCAGAAGTCAAAAACAGCACAATACATAGAAACTGAAGGTATACCTGCCGTTGGGGAGGATTTGGACAATCTGTACCCATAAGGACCAAGTGCCCATACCCACCTTGAATCAAATTGCCCATACCCGTTTAGGACATGTTTGAGGGGGATTTTGACTAGTTGGGGATTTAATCCCTCCCAATCCCCCTCAATTATCCTCCAACCGAAAAAAGCCTTAAGGTGGATGATACCCAACGGATGTGGATATAATCATCGGATAACAGAAGAGGCCTGGAGCAAGACAACAACGATTGGCCGAAAGAGGGTCGTAATCACCAAGCATGGGGAGCAGCTGAACTTCCTTGGCAGCCTAGTGCTCCAGCTGCACGCAGATGCGCAGCACGCGGGGTCCGCACTCCACAAGCTGCCCCCGGAGTTTCCTTGTCAGCATTGAGAAAGCAGTGGCTGTGCCTAGCCTCCATCGGAGCAACCTAGGTCACTTGGGTCCCCTCGCAACTATGCGCTGCTGCCGGAGCTCAGTCTCGACTTGAGGCAGAGGTAGGTGCTGTTGACCTTGCTGGCAACCATCGAAGAGGGGGTGTTCGCGAACAAGAGGAGAGAGATCAGAGAAATGGAGGTGCTGCAGATCGAGATTTATCATTCACGGGCCTCGACAAACAAGTTAACTAAGAGGAGAAGAAGCATTGATTATTTATGAACGGGTGACATGGACAAAGGAAAATCCAGTGGGCACGCCCCTACCCACATCCAAATTGAAATGGGTATTATGATTTTACTCGTACCCTACTCAAATACCATGGATATGGATTTGGGGTGGACACTGGATGCCCCGCGACAGGTATAACTGGAGGCCTATGCTTATATCCAGCTGTATGGTCTCAGAAAACCAAATATGCTGGCAAGCTACAATTTGCTGCCACAATTCAAAATTTGTTTTCAGCAACCTAATTTAAAACAAGTGCATATGCTTTCTTATCTCCACCAATCCATGCACAAAACCGAGTCCACACCAATACACGAAATTGCATCTTCACAAATTCACCGTGAGACGTCCATAACTTAGTTATCAGCAGCCACTAACACTAATTGTCTGTGCCTCTAGAACAAACCAGCCAAGAGAGTACCAACGCCACAGTGCCACACTTCAACAGAAGTAGAAAGATAGACACCTAATTAAAATGGTGCATAGCTGAACTTGTCTAAATTCAATCCAGAAAACCGTAAAACGAAAAAACAGATATACATCACAGCAAAACGGCAATGCGCGGCAGCGGTTGCAAGACGATTCGGTCTAACCTTTGCAACCATGCGCTGGAAAGTGATGTCCTCATCGTCGATCTTATCTTTTCCCTTCCCAAACTTCCTATCTGCACATGCCCAGCGCCGAACATCTCATTCATTCAGTAATTCGTTGCGAAAATCCGTTGGAAAAAAACGAACGAAAAGGGGTATGTGGTAACTCGATGAATCGGCGGGAGCGAAAGGAGGCGCACACCTTTGGGGTCGCTGAGGTTGGTGTACTCGCGGACCTCGCGCCCGGACATGGCTGGGTCAGACGAGACGACGGGCGGGGACGAAACCCTAACCCTGGCTCCGAGCGGAAGCTTCGAGACGAGTCGCGCGGGCTCCGGCCTCCGGCCTCCGGCTCTCCCGTTTCGGCTATCTGTGGTGTGGTATCATGACGACTGGGCCCTGGGCCTAAGGCCCAAATTGCATCCATATCCGCCATCCGGTAAAGGAAACGGGACCGACACCGACCCGTCCACTGATAAGAGACAGCTCAGATTGATCGTGTTGCCACAGATTCTTCACTAGTACTCCCTCCGTCTCAAATAAGTGTCTCTATAGTATGTGTAATTTGACTATATTTGTAGCATTTGCATTTCTAAATAAGTTTATTATAAAAACAGATTTAATAATCTATCCAATGATACTAAATATGTACTATAAACATTAATATTTATTTATATATTTGGTCAAAGTTAGAACCGTTTGACTTCTTGAAAAATGAGAATGACATTTATTTTAGGACAGAGGGAGTACTTGCAGATCGATCAAATCCATCAGTATGAACATAGTATATGACCACAACGAAGGCAGATAATGATAGTCGCAACATGTATCGTCGGCGTGACAAAACCACAAATCTGCTTGTTCAATCATAGGTCCCTACCTTAGTTCTTTCATCTGGTCTTCGGATGATATAATCCATCAGCATAATACAAGATCGTCAGATAGCGATTCTAACCTAATACAATACATTTGACCCTTATAATATTCAGGCTACATCTGCTCCAATATCTTCCATAGTAGTCACTTGCTCCGATTAGCCTGAAACTGACCAAGTTGAAGAACTTCTGCCGAAACACCGTGGCGAAAAATATCTATGGGAACGTTGCTCTGCTTAGAGCACCCCACTTATTTTGAAGGACCCCGTGTCTTAGATTTTGGTTCTCTGGACCATGCTGGAGGCAGAACTTTGAGGTTAGACTTCTCAGCGTCCTCGTCGTTTTCTTCTTCCTCCAAAACCTCCTTGATGAATGACTCTTTGTTTTCTCTGATGCAGTTCTGCAAGGCAACGAAGGGGTGGACACAGTCTGATCCCTGCAGAGCAAGAACAAACAAGTCGTTTTTATTCAGGACAAATCTGGCACAAATGAACAGCTACAACAAGAAGTAGATAGTCATACACAATCTGGATACAAAAGTTAAATTAGTAATGAAATATACAAGTTATGTAGATGATGGATTGATGTTACACAAGAAAAATCCTCTGAAACTGCTGATTCTCTTCTGTGAATGATTACACAATTAGTAATCTTAGTCAAACTTTACTGGAAAAGGGGAACGTGTTGTATCTTTACCAACAGTAACTAGGATATCAGAACTCAAATATCAACTTCTTTTGACCAGTATACACAGCACAAACAATGTATCAACCAGTTGTTGGGAGCAACAGAGATGTGAACACACAAAAAAAAACACAGAGAATCATCATATACCAACAGACAGAAATAAATGATAATGCAGGGCAAAAGCATGTTGGATAAACAAACATCTTACTAAAAATGCAGAATCATTAGCATTTCCTCTATGATTTCACCCTGCTCAAATCAGAAAACTTTAAAAGATTTACTAAATTCAACCTTCTCTTCTTTGGTACTCTTGAGATAGCATGAAAATGCATCGATAAATTGGCTTCCACAAGGACCTTTTTTCAAGTCATCTAAACATGGACACTCCAGAGCTTTCTGCACCGCGACATCAATTGACTGCAAAGGCAAACAATGCAGTTTCAAAATCAGTTCTGTCTCCATATTTTCTAAAGTTAGCCCACACACATATACCTAAAATCAAGAGCTAAACCCCTCACATCTACCTAAGAAAAACAATTCTTACCTCCTCATTCCCTTCTCCGTGAAAAGTCAAAGCTTCTGCATTTAAAATACGATTAGTGTAATGCATGCCAAAGCATATTCCAAAAGTGCAAACCAAATAAGATATTTGTATGCACATTCACAATTTTTTAACATCCACATTAGAATATGAGGGGACAAAGTAGTTTCCCTTTACCTAACTAGGATTCTGTTGCGGAGTCCAGAGTCCGAAATACTGAGCAAAGCAGTGACTGCCTTCAATCAGCAGACAAGTTGTTAGTGTAGTGTGTTGCTGATGTTGATGCCAGAAAGGTCCTGTAGTTGCGGCATTGGCCTTCAAACCATGCTAACCCTTGATAGGCAGGGTTTTGGGTTAGCTATCTTGATTCATAAAACATGAAACACAACGGCACTGGGGCCCTTTCTTAGATCAGCATTGCCTAGGACCAAGCCGACAGTTTCAGTTAAGGCCCACCGTTTGTGGGCATCACTTGGAATTAGAGGACCATAGAGCGAACTTACTCCCATAAGAATAAGTAACTTCCATTCAGAAACAGAGTATACACTAAGGTATTGGATTCAATGGCCTTCCAATAGCTACTATAATGCATTACTTAATATGCTATTTTATCGAGAAATGAGCTCATAATGTTAGCATATTATCAGGGGGAGAATGTTGGGATGATCCCGGCTATGATCACAAGGAGGCCATGTCTAATGGGTTCAGGCTCACCTCGCGTATGTGCCTTGGTCGGCCTTATGGACATGGTTTCAGTCCCCCATTACGGATGGCACCCATAATGGGAAGGCCAACAACGGCACTATAGGACAAAGATGATGTTCTCTGTGAACTGTCCACACCAACACAGCAAGTCATAACCACGTGTGTATGAAGCACGCACGTGTCTTCACAGCCTAATGACATCTTCAAGTTGCGCTGCTAGCCTGCCAACACCTACAACATTGTTGGTATCATCAATGGCATTGATAAGCTCAATAGGAACAATTTCCCCTCTTAGAAAGAAAGAATCAAGGTTGTGCTTGGCATTCTGGATAATGATTATGCCATTAGAGCAGTGCCCTGTTGCCCCATCATAGGTGAGAATAAGTATGATGGGAAAAAGAAGCAATATGATGCTATTTTTCTGTTAAGGAGGAGCGGTCAAACTGCTTATCTCTCATGATTATTAAGAGCTCAATCTCAGAAGGGATAAGGTGAACGATCCCCTGTACCCAAGGTGCCAAGGAGCACTAAGAGAAAGCTGAGGAGCGATCCAAAGGATCCTCGAAAGCTTATGCAAGCATTATCATTAAATGTGATGGCCAATCTTAGAGGGGATAGTGAGAGCAATCACTGATGGGGCGCACAGTCAGGGCGTATACAACCTAGCCAGTTAGACTCAGCATTCCTATAATTGTTACCCTAGATCATCCTAACATTCTCTACATTGATCATACGGCTAACATCATGAACCCATTCTGAAAAACAAAATAGAATATGAAAGCAATTCATTACAAATATCAATAAAAATCCATTGTGCTTGGTACCTAATGTACAATTCTATCTTGGAGTGAAAGTTACTTATGGGAGTTGGTTTGCACTATGGTCCTCTAATTTTAGAATATAAGATTTTCAAAAAAAAAAAACAAGCCAAGGTTAACTGTTTTGCACTATGGTCCTCTAATTTTAGAAT
>JAZFNS010019999.1:65991735-66002915 GCA_037127165.1 Alloteropsis angusta | reverse complement strand
ATGAGTTTATGACCAGAACAAGCAGGCTGCCACTAACCGGAGACCAAACCAAACCCATCCATGCCCGCGTAAAACCAAACGAGCCCGGCAGTCGGGCACCCAAAGGCCAAAGCCAGAGCCCCCCAATTTCATTTCCTTTTTTCTTTTGCTAGTGGTCAAAACCCCCCTCCACCTTCGCTTCCTCCCCTCCACTTATTACTCTGCCTGCCTCCTCCCCGTCTCTCCTGCGCAGCACAGAGGTCAAACCAGAAGCCGCACCCCGCCGCAACCCACCGCCGCCACCACTCTCCAATGGCGGCTCCCCTTCCCCTTCAAAACCGCCTTTCCCCACTCCTCCTCCTCCCCGTCTCGCCCGCAATCTTCTTCTAGTAGCAGCGCTCTCGCTCAATCTCTCAATAATCCAAGGCAGGAGCGGAGCTCATTGGACGAATCTGCGGCTGCCAGGGAGGGTGCCCGGGGGGAGCGAGCAGCAATGGAGGGGGCGTGGAGGAAGGCCAAGAAGGCGCTGGGCGCCAGCCTGTGCTTGCACCTCCCCGCCGTCGCCGGCGACCGGGAGGAGGACGGCGCCAGCGAGCGCCGCGCTTCGGATGCGGTCTCCCTAGTAGACTCTACAGCGGCAGCGCACGCCTCGGCGCCAAACACGCCGGCGGCGACGGCCACCGCGGACGTCGGCGTGTTGCGGAGGTCCAAGTCCGGAGGCAAGTCCTCCAAGGTGAGACCTTTTCTTCCCCTCCCTTCTCCGAGCAAGTCTCTCCCGTCATTTCGAGTTAAGATTCGCGGTTGGTTCGCTGGCAATCTGGCGCGCGAGGGGCGGGGGAAGCCTCGCAGGCTTAGATGTGGAATGTCACAGGGACGGAGGCCGGCTTGCCGCCCGCCTGGGGTTTCTTTTTGGTTGGAGCTGCGTACGGATTGGAGCAATGTGGCTTCGCCTGTGAACGATTTGTCTCCAGATGCGGTTTAGCCTGGTCGGCAATTTTTGGATGATTTGATGGGAGTTTTGATTTGGATGCTAATGGCTGCGTTCAGCATTCTTGTATGCACCCGACTATTTTAATCCCGTGTTTTGTCTTAAGCTGGCCTCTATTAGTCAGGATTTGTCATTTGTCACTTGTCTGTCGCCAAGTTGGAAATCGAAATCATCTCATACTGTCCCCTCGGGAGCATGTGCTGATGATATGAACCCATTTTCCCCTCGTGGATATTGGTGTTTTAACTTAACTTTCCCCCAAATTACTTGAGAGAACACATCCAAAATAGATGCACCTTTGCAAGGTGATGTCACTTTCTATTCTGAATATTCGGTTCCATGCTATTTTCTCATATAACTTTCTGCCGTTTTCCAATGTACAGAATCTTCATATTTCTCTCTCCACAGATCTCATTTTTAGAGATTCTTAGGGATCTTAGCGTGTGTTCAGTTTGCTAGTTTTATCTAGATATCCTTTCGACGAGCTTTGGGACGCCCATTGCTTAACGTAAGCTTCTTTTCTACTACCTCAACTTGCTCCTCCCTGAAAGGGAAAGTTGGCTCCTCTGACCAACTTGCCAACTACCCATTATGTTCACGTGTATCATCTTCACCCCCTCTACCACTGGCCTATTAATTTTTTAATTCTTTTTAGTTGGCAACCAAAATTTTCAACTCGGGTTGCTGTCCACAAACAGGATATTACCAAATCGCCAGCATTACTAGCATTTTTGCATCCAACCGCTCTCTTAAAGGACGTGCTTTCATACAGTTGTCATGGCAGGCATGTGAGTTCTTTGAATGGTCCATGATCTGAAATTTTCATGATATGATCTTCGTGTGGTTGGGTCGAGGCATGGGTGCCTTTATTGATGACTTACGCTTTTTTGTTTAATGGGGTATGTCGGAATTGGTTATAATTGTGTTTCGAAGTACTGCTATTTGACCAGCAACCTCATGAGTATTTCTCCCATAGGGTTGACATTTATGCACTTGGCGGTTCTAAATTTGGCTTGTTCTGGTCAAAGGCTAAGGCTACAGTGCAAGGAAAATACAAACTAGATTATTTGTTTACTGCAAGGCTCGAGTAATTGCTTTTGAAAGATTAGTTTGGACATGTTTCCAAAGTTGACATTGTGGCAAACCAACATGGGATAGCGTGTTTGAGTCAAATTTTACTGCAAGGGTTTTGACATTAGTTTTGTCTGTTCATCCAGCCAGACCTTTTGATTTTTCTGCAAATTGCAAAGTGCTGCAAATTATGACCAATAAGAAATATTTTGATGCATTCATGTCTGCATGCTTTCTTATGCATATATGTGTTGGAAATTTTACTGCATGACATGTGTTAGTATTAACAAGTCAATACAAAGTCCCTTTTTCGGATTTAACTGTCGTGTGATGTGGTTAATTTGATTATGGTTTAGTCAGACACCTTAAATAAATACCATTTTGGTAGAATTTCTTATACAGTAGTGATAAGTATTAATTTTTTATACACACGTTTTGCTGTTGTGCTATTTCTATAAAGTTAAGTGTATGTTACTTGAGATCTCTATGTCCATTAGATCCTACTTTCTTTGGAAAAGGTAAATCGAGAAGTTAACTCACCTTTTCTTGTTTTATCAACAGAGAATGTGCGCTATATGCTTTGATTCAATGAAGCCAGGTCATGGACAAGCCCTATTCACGGCTGAATGTTCTCATATGTTTCACTTCCACTGTATCTCCTCCAATGTGAAACATGGAAACCATGTATGTCCAGTTTGCCGGGCTAAGTGGAAAGAGATACCTTTCAATCGCTCATTATCTTCTATAGTTCCTCGTGGAAGAGGTGGGCTGAATGTAAACCAAGTTCAATTACCCCAGCAAGATGCGTACATGGCTCTTCTCCGCCAGGTTCCAAACCATCGGCGTGAAGCTCCTGTGTTACTTTCTTCTGAGCCAGTAGACTTCAATGATGATGAACCTTTGCAGAAGATGGAGGCTGCTAAAATTGGATCTAGTAGAACTCTGGAAATTAAGTCATACCCTGAGTTTTCTGCTATTCCGCAATCATCTCAAGATGACTTTGCTGTTCTGATTCATCTAAAGGCCCCATATGCTAACCCAGAGCAGGTCACGGGCAGATCGGTCAATGCAACCTCAAATGCATATCCTGCATCTCGTGCCCCTGTGGATCTTGTCACCGTGCTTGATGTTAGTGGAAGTATGGCAGGCACTAAACTGGCACTTTTGAAGCGAGCCATGGGATTCGTTATACAGCACCTTGGGCCATCTGATCGCCTTTCAGTGATTGCTTTCTCATCTACTGCCAGAAGGTTGTTCCATCTCCGACGGATGTCACACTCTGGCCGGCAGCAGGCCTTGCAGGCTGTTAACTCATTAGGCGCTAGTGGTGGCACAAACATCGCTGATGCACTGAAGAAAGCTGCTAAGGTTATTGAAGACCGAAGTCATCAGAATCCAGTATGCAGCATCATTCTCTTGTCAGATGGCCAAGATACGTACAATATTCCCTCAAATATTAGGGGCGCCCGACCAGATTATAGGTTACTTGTTCCATCTTCCATTCTAAATCACGCATTTCGCTTAGTGCCTGTGCATGCATTTGGTTTTGGAGTGGATCATGATTCTGATGCTTTGCATTCAATTGCTGAGGCCTCGGGTGGCACATTCTCTTTTATTGAGGATGAAGGTGTGATTCAGGATGCATTTGCTCAGTGTATAGGTGGGCTTCTCAGCGTCGTTGTTCAGAATATGCAACTAAATGTGGAGTGTGTGCATCCTGGTGTTCAGCTTCGGTCCATCAAATCTGGTAGTTACCTGAGTAAGGTGGCTGCAAATGGCCGAAATGGCTCAATCGATGTTGGTCATCTCTACGCTGATGAGGAGAGAGACTTTTTGCTGTCGATGAGCTTACCACAATGTCGTGAACAGACCACACTTTTGAAAGTTGCTTGTGCCTACAGAGATTCATTAACAAGTGAAGACTTCAAGATTCAAGGTGATGAGGTAAAGATCTTGAGGCCTAAATCAGTCACATCTGAGCCAGTTTGCTTGGAGGTTGATCGTGAGAGAAATCGTGTCCGTGCTGCTGATGCTATTGAGGCTGCAAGGGCTGCTGCTGAGAGAGGTGCTCTTTCTGATGCCGTGGCTATTCTTGATGGTTGCCGGAGGATACTATCAGAATCCTTTGCAAGCAGGAGTGGGGACCGTCTGTGCACAGCCCTCGATGCAGAGCTGAGGGAAATGCAAGAGAGGATGGCCAACCGGCAACGTTATGAGGCTTCGGGGCGGGCTTATCTGTTGTCTGGACTGAGCTCACATTCTTGGCAGAGAGCCACTGCACGAGGTGATTCCACAGACAGTGCTACACTTGTTTACTCCTATCAGACACCATCAATGGTTCAGATGCTGCAGCGCTCACAGAACCACTGCCCTTCACCTCAGGCCCCATCACAGGCCCAGCAACCTAGGATACTCTTGGCAAAACCCCAGCCTAGGTAGAAGGTAACTTGCCATTATCTTGCCAAGCAAGTGCAGGGATCGTGGTGAAGAAATTGCATTTGTATGTCTGCTTAGTAGCTCATAACGTAGCGCCTTAGCACCTGTCTTTTGTTTCTCTTCTTTGAGTCATGGTAGCGGTAAGGTGGGCTTGGAGGTAAATATATTCTGGGGGTATACTGGGGAAGGTGAGGAGGGGCTTTGGTGGTAAATACATTGTGGGGGGTATACTCCTGTGGTGTGAAGGAATAAGTAGACTAGTAGGGAGATGGGCTGGAGAAATGTGTAATAGCTTCAACGCTGTAAGGTGGAGCTAGGTACTTTAGAGTCAGGTCAGTTCATTGTCAGTGTATCATTTTTTTTTACCTTTGGTCTTTGGTGATGTAGATAAGTGGGTCTGGTCTTGGGGCGGCATATCATGGAATCTCTGGAAATTTTGATTTTGGGGGTGTAATGCTATTCCATTGTTCCATAACTTGTTCAATTTATTTGCTGGTTTACTACCAGCACTCTTGTTCAATTTATTAGCTGGTGATGCGTACCAGGCTATTTTTATGGTAGTATCTTGCAACCTGTGTTGTACATGCCTATTGTTATACTGTTTGGTCAGATTCTGCTGATGAATTCTGCTCTGAATCCGTTTCTGGTGCGCGCAGCCGAGAGAAAAATAACAATGACTAATGTACAGATTGTGAGCTCATAACATTGATCTCTGATTCTCTGGGGACGTTTGCTAATTCAGTTTTCATGATAGTCTGTCATTCTCCGTGTTCCCTAATATTGGTCGAACACTTCACCTAATAATTTGCTGATCAACTTCAGATTAGCATACGAGCTAAATTACTGATAAGGTTAACACGATATCTCAGATACACTGAGCAAAATAAATAACACCACATAATATATAAACTGCAAGCATGGAGTGCACAAGTTTCCATGAAATCGAAGAACAAAATTTCAGATAAGTCAAGCAAAAAGGTTGACACCAATTCTCAGACACATTTAGACAAAAATCAAAGATCATCAATTGCAAGTTGCATCCATGCATCTACCATTGTTAAACCTGGAGACCACAAAATATTAACCTGAACTTAGCGCAAAACTTCTACTCACGACGTCTAGTTGCGATATGCGAGACAAAAAGCTCCATGCTGCACATCAGCTACTGCCGCGTCCTCAGCTGCCTCCTTGCCTGCGGCTGAATCCTGGCCGGGTCGTCGGGTAGGGTCGGGACCTCGTGCGTGACCGAGCACGGCGGCGAGGCCTCGCCTCGTCCCAGGCGGGGCTTGCACGCGATCACCGTCTGGAGGCAGACTCTGCAGTACCTCGCGGGCCCCATGAGCGCCACGTCCACGGCCGCCTCCCCGCGGCGGAGCTCCTCGGCGAGGCGGTCCCGCGCGAACTGCGGCACGGGCACGGCGACGCCCCACGCCATGATGGACGAGGCCTCGGTGGCGTTCTCGTTCCGGCCGCAGAACCCCGGGACGGGGCCGCTCGCCAGGCGCGCGCCGCGGTAGGACACAACCGCCGTGGTGCCGCGCTCCACGCACGCCGTGCTCCACTTGCGCGGCTCGTCGATGCGGACGGTGAGGTCGAAGGTCGGGTCCATGGTGGCGCGCGCCGGGTCGAGCCCCGAGAAGCTCGCGACGGCCACGCTGTACGCCGGGTACTTGCCGTTGTCCGAGGACCACTTGTAGGGCCAGTAGAGCAGGGGCACGATGAGCACCAGTGCCGCCAGCGCGCCGAGGATGCCCGGGAGGATCTCCCAGAAGAGGTCCCTCGCGTAGTCCCAGCAGCCGCCGCCGTCGTCGAGGAACGGCTCGTGCGCTGCCATGCCGAGCCGCCGGCGCGACGCGATGACCTTCTTGATCTCTTCTTCGTCGGGTTGTCTCGTCGCGTACGTACGTACCCGCGGGTTTAGGGGTTGGATCTCGGAAGGCGTTGGAAAACAGTTGCCTTGTCGTTTGTTTTTATGAGAGATCGCCTCTGGGAAACGCGCGAAGGCCGTGTTCGAGTTGGAGTTGGTTCCACATCAAGAGTTTGGGAATGACACGAGAGAGGAGAGACAAACCAAACGTGGATGATAATGAGACGATCGTGTTGTACGCTTATATACACGCAGTCCGCCATGTCAATCCCCCAGCCAGCCCCCAAAGCCCTAGATTGAACGGAGCTGCGATGGGCGCGTACCCGGAACACGAGCAGCCTACGCTGCCCGGCCATGGCGGCGGCGACTCTCGTCGGGAAGATGATGCTAGCTGCTGCGAAGTATTTCTTTGCACTCTCTGCATCTCCGTCTGTGCCCTCGCCTTGTTTGCCGCGATATTAGTTCCGACATTATGGTACTTTGACCAATCCTCGATGTCGCCGGACTACTCCGTCGCCATCACCGGCGTCTCGGGCCTCGACCCGTCGACGGATCTGCGGCAGGGCCGTGGGGTTCTCAGCCCGGTGTTCAACCTCACCGTCGGCATCGCCTCGCACAGCAAGCTGACGGGAGGGTGTATCAGCCCCGGCACGTCCATCAAGGTGTCCTACTCGCAACTCCACCTCCCCATGGCCAGCGGCCACGCGCCGGAGATGTGCGTGGGGCCGGGGCAGTCGGCCGGGCCGCGCGACGCCGTGGCGCGCGGGCACGACGTGCCCGTGCCGGGGTACTTATTGGACAGCCTCGCCGAGGACATGAGGCGCGGGGAGGCCATGTTCCAGGTCCAGCTCACGGGCCTGGCGTCTCCGGAAGAAGACGAAGGCGACGCGTGGAGGGTGGTGACGTGCTGGGTGAGGGTCGGGGAGGCCGCCGGCGCCGCCATGGACATGCCGCCGTGCAATACGTTCTATAGGGGCATTGATAAGATGCCGGAAGAGGATCCCGGCTACGTTCCGCATCCAGTGGCAACTGCAGGGCCCCACCCGTAGCTTCGTGTCACTATATCACTTGTGTTTGGTTGGTTTTTTTAGTTTGGGTGATTGTACCATTTATTTAGTTCATATATATGGAATAATTATTATTCAAAAAATATGGAATAATTTAAATTCAATGATGATGTTTGTGTTTGGTTGGTTGAATTGTACCATCTCATCCATAATGAAATAATCTCATTTTACTTAATTTATTACTAAGAGTTATGAATCATATGGTTCATGCAAATTGGTCGAAGTATCTCATCCAGAATAATTTATTCATGTACCATTTTATACACTCAACCAAACACGTTATTATAGTTTTGACGACATCTGCTCCGTCCGTCCTAGATATAACTTATAAATCACTTTGTGGTTTACCCCAAGTGAAACTAGTCTAAGCGTGCAAGTTGGAGTTTAAGCTAACAAGCTAAGTTGTATGCAATTTTTTTTTATCTTCTTTCAATATTCTATATGACAATAATGATATATTTGTGTGCAATTCTGATTCATCATGTTATATTTTTTTCTTTGTGTAAAAGAATTTGTTCATTGTGAAACGATACGAGTTGCATGCAGATTTTCATTGTTCGGAAAACGCGATGGAAAGAACTTTGTTTACAAACTTTTGAGTGCAATTGAAGAAAATGTCACTGTTTTTCTTTCTAGCTGTGTAGATTACGTGCTGCATTTTTTATTTGCTGATGAAAAATCAAAGTGAGAGCACAAATAAAAAATAGCCTACTGTTACATAGCTGCTCCCTTTGTGCAGTCTACTGTATGCCATCATATTTTGTGATTCTGTTAAGAATTTAAAGAGATACATAAATTTGTACTTAGTTTACTTCTTCCTTTCAAAGTAATCTAGATCCATAAATATAATTTTAGGGCACGATAGTGTCTCTAATAATTTATTTCCAACGGATAAGAGTTATACAATGTGATAGCTGGTTTCATGATAAATATTTTTATGTTTGCAATCTTTATTAATCTTTTTAGTTCACCATCAAGTTTAAATTTTTTTTGACCAGGGTAAAATCCAGAAAGACTTATATTTGTTGAAGGAATTTGGGTCTCTCAAAAACATGTAGGATGAAGTACTTTGTTTGCCACGGTCAAATTCTCATCGGTGCTTCTGAAGTTTTGTTGCTTTTGAAATTTCATGAAGCATGCATCATGTGTGTAAGAATAAAAATATTCGTTCAGATATACTTCATAAATTTCTTCAAGAATGCACCATGTGTGTAAGAAATTAAAATATTTTCGTCCATGTATATTTTAGATCATGCAGGTTTGCCTTCTCATGATGTTGTGTCCTTCTTCCTCCAACTTTGTTTTGCTAGTTACTACTGACGGTAACCATGACTACGGAACCAGCAGAGGCCCATTTTGAACGATGGAGTAGTAATTGAAAGCGAATCGAATTGCAACGTGATCATGACTAGCAAAGTTACATGATCGCTCCACAATCTACACATGCATGGTTAGGACGCTAATATCTCTTCTGTTAGACATGGCTATTTACCGTCAACATTTCTTCTATTTCCGCCGCTCACAAAAATATTAGTATTAGACTTAGCTTTACCCGCAACTTTAGTTCATTTTGGCTCTATAGCTTCCCCTAATGAAACAATTATGCATGTCTAATGTTGGTTCTATAGTTTGTAAGCTTGCTGCAAGCGTTCTCTTTGATTAATCGAGCGGAATTTTGCACAATGCATTTATATTAAGGATTCGGTTTTCAATTTGAAAAGGTCAAACATAACTAGTCTTGTTTCATTAGGGGAAAGAACTAATGACGAATAAGGGTTAGCAATGTAAACTTAGATTCATCTTTGTTTCTATCTATTTTGCACTGTTTGGATTCGATCCGAGGTTTGTATCGTCGGCACTTGGTCAACGGCATACGGCGTATAGAAATTGGTAGCAGATGCAGTCCTCACTTTAGAAATAGATACATAGATATACTTGGTTTTTGTTCGGTCTGACTTTAGATATATGCAACAAAGAAAAGTAGAACTATACCAATGCTCCATGACACCATGGTCTGCACGAGATGAGACCATATGGTCTGCACGAGACGACACCGCGCTATCAGCCTAGGCTATAAAACTCCGACGTGCGTACTGTGTGCTTCCCCTTCTGGCTTGCCAGATTCCTCAAACCCAAAACTCACCAAACGGAACGATCCCAGCTAGCCCGGCAGAGCCTCGTCGGCGATGATGGACGCGCACGTTCACCCGCAGCAGGCACCGGGTGGCGGCGGCGGGCAGCAATCACGCTGCTGCCATTGTGAAGCAGCGGAAGAGCAGAAACGGAAGGTCGGCTACACTTCCCTCCTCCTCCTAGTCGTCGTCGCATTCGGTGCTTTCGGGGCGGTGTCGATCCTTGACTCCAGGCAGCCGCTGTACTCCGTCGCGGTCACCTCCGTCTCCGGCCTGGACCCGGCGGCGGACCTCGGCCGCGCCAGGCTGGCCCCACAGTTCGACCTCACCCTCCGCGTCGTCTCGCGGAGCCCCATAAGCAGCGCGTGCCTCAACCCGGGCACGGTCCTGGAGGTGTCCTACCATGGCGTCCGCCTGGCCGGCGCGCCTGTGCCGCGCATCTGCGCTCGCCCCATGCGCGCCGCGGAGCAGCGGGGCGAGGCCTGGGGCAGCGTGGTCCGCGTGCAGGGGAACGTGCTGGACAGCCTCGCCGAGGACATGAGGCGAGGGGAGGCGGCATTCGACGTGACCATCACGGGGCACGGGATGGTGGTGCAGTGCACGGGCAGGCGACTCGGGGACGACGGCGCCCTGCGGGCCCCGTGCCAGCTCACCGACCTCGACCTCGGCTTACCGGCGTAGACACCGCCGTTGACGATGGGGGTTCTTCATCAGAAGTTTGTGTTTTTGTAGCGTTTGGCCATGATGTCGCATCCCTGTTCATTTCAGGTTTGGTTTCAACCTAATGACCCAAAATAATTAGAACTTCGATGGTTGTTTTCCCTACATCGTCGTGTTCAGCTCGAAGTCTGCCTTCAAGTACAAACCGAACCCATAATCCTAGTGTATGGCATCTGCATTACATAAAACCCCGCCGCGCCCTCCCTTCTCCTAGACGAGATCAGGAGGCCACGAAGCGAAAACCATGGCGGCCGACGGCAGAGAAATCTGTTCGGCGGTCTGCTACATCGTTCTGTTCGTCATCGTGATCGTGGCCAGCTTCAGGGCCCTGGGGGACCCGGTGTACCACGTCGCCATCGACGCCGTCGCCGGCCTCGAGGACCTGTCGTCCCGGGCGACGACGGTCGACCCCAAGTTCGACCTCAGGGTGCGCATCCAGCCGGGGCTGTGGGGGCGCGGCCAGGCCTGCCTCGAGCTCGGCTCAGCCGTGACCGTGTCCTACTTCCACGTCCCGCTCGCGACGGCGGCCGTGCCGTCGAGGCTCTGCGCAGCCGGCCAGGGGCACGGCCGCGGGGCGGGGACCGTCTCCGTCGTCGCTACAGGGAGCGGGGTGCGCCTGCCCTGGGACGTGCAGTACGCGCTCGCGTGGGCACTGTGGGGGTGGGGCTTCGGCCCAGCAGCCGGCACGGCGGAGTTCGACGTCACGCTCACCGCCCCGTGCCAGGGCAGGTGGAAGATGGTGTCGTGCAAGACGAGGGTCGGGGACGCCGCCGCCCTGTATACCAATCCCTGCAACGCCACCGTGGTGGGCACCTTCCAGCAGGCGCCGCTGCAGGTTTCTGCCGTGTAGAGATTTCTTCAGAAATTACAGAGCTGGCGGCGTGTGGATAATTTTATTGGACAGCTGATTTGGAAATTGG
>JAZFNS010019999.1:64844407-64867564 GCA_037127165.1 Alloteropsis angusta | reverse complement strand
AAAAAAAAAAAGAGGAGAAAAACTGAAGATCTGCCTAAATTTCAGCTCAGGCCATTCAGTGAAAAATTTACCAAGGCCAGACATGGGTACTGAGCTGGAAATCTTAAGCTTAACTAGTGTCCCAGAGAGCAAAGTATTTCAGAGATATTCATTTGCACTAGTATTTCAAGATAGCTAAATATATAAAACTAATCTAAAGTTCTACTAAGAAGCAGTAAATGCGACCAAACGAGTCTAAAGTTACTGAAAATAATGAACAAATCACTAATCGAAGTCAACAAATCACTTGTCGACCCAAGCAACAGCATCCCTGACAGCCCACTTTGGTGCGCTACACAAAGCAAATTCCTTCCAAATGTTCATTCAAAATCCAAATTCAAAGCCGGATGAGCACCGAGAGGCTTTGAAGTTCGAACAAAGGAAAATGCAGAGAGACAGGCACGCTGTGGCTGGTACGCACCCGAGGGATGTCGAAGCAAAGTCTTCTGCCCCGCGGGGGTGGAGCCGTAGATGTAGATCCTGCTCACCGGCGCCTCCCCCCGTGCGGTCCCACACGCGCAACGAGCCAACGAGTTCACTTGAGAGCGGGATAGGTTGCCGACGGGAGAGGAGGAAGAGGACGAAGGGGAAGGGTCGGAGGAGCGCAGCGTCGAAGGGGCGGCGCCATTTAGTAGTCGACCGAGACGATGCGGACGCTGCGACTGCGAACCGGAGGAGGAGGTCCCCGACGTCGAGGGCTCTGGCGACTGCGAGGAGGAGCACAGCGCATGGTCGCCGCCGCGGAAGACGGCTGTGTGCGCGTGCCGGTGAGGTTCCCCAACCCCAATCCTGCGACGCCTGCGGTGTGGGCTGGTTAGTGGGCCGAGGCTTCTTCCAGCCCTTGGGCTTTTAAGTGCGCAGACTGAAGCCCATAGAGAGACATCATTTCTAGCCCACATATGGGGCCTGCAGGCCCAAACGGGAAACAAAGGGACGAGAGGACCTAACATGTGAAAAGTGGGGGAATTTGAAAGCGGAAAGATTGTAGCACTGAAAGAACAAAGAAGTGGCATACTCCCTCCGTTTCAAATTATAAATCATTCCAATATTTTTAGAGAGTCAAATTATTTTAATTTTGATCAAAATTATAGAGAGAACTATAAATATTTATTACATTAAACAAATTTATTATAAAAATATATGTTACCAAAAGTCTAATGATGCTTTTTTGACATGATAAATGTTTATATTATAGTATAAAAATTTGGTCAAACTTGAGATGGTTTGACTTTCCAAGAGTCTTGGAATGATTACAATTTAGAACGGAGGAAGTATATTACATTATTACTAAATCAATGAGTCCCAGTTGTGAAGTCCGGTCAACTATTATTAACTTAGATCATGATATGTCCGTAACGGAGCAATCTGGAAGCCAAAAAAGGCATTACAAACACCAAAAACTTCACCAAATACATGTGCGAATCCTGATCGCTTGAAACAACAAAATCATGAGACCAGCACCTATAAACTTACAGGCTGTGAGCATGTTCATGCGCCGAGACAATGGATAACAAAAGCAAATTCAGCCACCCGATCTTTCAACACTTGAAAGTTTGGTCAATTTGGCTGTGCCGTCATAAGTGCTACCTCAAGGTTCTCAGTTTTCAGACCAGAGTCGCTGCCTGTGAGCGCCTTCCCAGTAGATCCCCGCAAGCATATACAGGCCCTAGGCTCAATGGGTACCACTGAGTCGAGGCCCGCCCCTAAACCTAATACTGGCCTTAACACCAACCTCTATTGTTTCTGATGGTTCAAAGCCACATGATTTCATCATTTTGTAGTATTTATTGGCCTCCTCTGAGAATCCACCATCCAGAAGGCCTCTTATAATCCGCTCAAACTGATCAGCCTTCAGCAGTTTCTTCTTCTCTTCCAAGATCTTGAGGGATTTGCGGGCTTTCTCTTCCTGACGTGACTTTGCATACATATCAGCAAGGGACACATGAACTTCTATGGGTTCTTCACCCAGCTGTCTTATCTTCTGCACGAGCTGTTCAGCCTCCAGAACTAGCTGCAACATTGATAGCCAGTCCAGTAACACAAGGTTCGTCTTGACACCAGGTTTAAGTCCTTCCTTCTCTAAACTCAGCAACCATTGCAAAACCCGATCTAATTCATTGTTCTTCATGTATGCAGCCACCACACCAGCAATAGAACTATCATCTGGTTCGTGTCCAGACCTCCTCATATGTTGAAACACGTTAAGGGCACCAACAGGATCACCACTGCGTCCATATGCTTCTATACACACTGTGAATAACTCTGGCGTAGACTCAATTCCAGCAAATTGCATCGTCCTATGAACGGTACTTGCAGCAGCAACCATGCCTTGCTCAGCATATGCCCGTATGACATCTGTGTACATTTCTCTGGTGGCTCGAACACCCATTTTCTCCATAGATTTTAACAAACTATCTGCTTCTGCTAGTTTTCCATGGCTGACATAACATTTAATCATCGAACTGCAGAGTTTCAGATCTGGCTTGAAACCTTCCTTCCAAATAAACTCAAAAGCCTCCTTGGCCTGATCTAGATTCCCTGCCTTGCTATACATGTGGACCAACGTGATGTTTGTAAGGATATCAGGTGCAACACCTTTCTCTTTCATTTTACCAAGTATTATCTCTGCACCTTTCACATTATTTGCTTTAGCATGAAGATCAATTAACTTTGAGTAATCTCGGATGTTTGCCTCAAAAGATTCTTCAGCTAACAAGATTTCAGCAACCTGTAAATTCATACCAAGCATATGTTAAAAAAAAATTGTACGGCACTAAACCACCTAATGTTGATTCTATCCAGTGACTGATGGGTTAACATGAACTCCTGCCAAGTGTGCAAATGATAATCACCTTCTTGGAGAGTAACTTGCGAGAAATATTCATAGAAGTCTTCAAAACTTCTAGAGTTATAGTTATAGCCTATGGTATGTAGGTGGAGAGGCATAGCGATCCCCAAAAAGTTCGTAACAAAACTTGATTACGTTTAATAGACATGATATACAGCAGCACAGAGGAACAGTAGATAGGCTTAGTTTCACTAGTTTCAAACTTCAGAGGCCAGGATGATTCTTACTAGATACTCTCTCCGTCCACATATCTTGGACATCTTTTTCACAAGCATTGTCCAGATTTGCCAGACATGTTTTGCTTCCCCGCAAGTTCTTGCGCTTACGGTCACTACTGCCCCTATGCTTAAATGCACGTGCATCATAGAGCAGCCAGATAGTGCTGAGGCAGTGTGCCAATACATATTTAAGGAACTAAATAGGGGTGTTTGAGTCAATTTAAGCAAAGCATTGGTGCAGGTGCTAAGGGAAAAAACGCCTAAGATATCCGGATGGAGGGAGGACACCTTAGGTCCCTATTTACCAAACATATAGTTTAAGAGAACGCTTATCATGATACAATGTCGTTTTCTCTAAGAAATGAAATAAATTTAAACTGATACAAAAGTCCTCAATACGGTGATCTAAGCCAAACTATTGTCTGAATATATGCCCATGCTATCAAATTATCAATGCCCCATAATAACCAAAAGGAAGCTCCGCTCTTCACCCAATGAAAATGCATAGTTACAAAAGAAATTNGTTTGAATCAGAGCTTTCAGTAGACAGTTATGTACAAAGGAAGAATCATAACTGCANAAAAAAAAAACCCTACCGAACTAACATTGCAGCATGATGCACGCAAGCTTTCAAGATTACCAAAGATCTCACCTTGAGGTACAACTCGACGTTGCGTGCCTTAACCCGCTCGAGCAGAGCCATCCAGTCAACTCGCTTTGGCCAGAGATCCTCCTTCCATTCCTCCATGGCGGGCACCGGATCTCCTTTCCTTGGGTCAATAGACAGCAGCCGCTCCTCGGCCTTTTTCGCTTTCCCTTCTACAGGTTTTGCTTCCTGAGGCACAAATTGTGCCTCAGACTCGGCTACCCGCTCCGCAACCTCGGCCCACTTGGGGTCAGACATGTCCAACCCGTACATCGTGAACTTCACCTCCCCCTTTCTCTTCGGCAAAGCCGTCAGCCTCCGCACCGGCGCAGGGGCCGGGTTGGCGGCAGCTTCGGCCTCGGCGCGCATGCCATCGAGTCCGCGGTAGAACTCGACCTCCTCGAGCTTCTCGCGGGCCCACTTGAAGCGGAGTTCCCGGAGCATGGAGCCGCGGATGCCGACGTCGACGGCGAACCGCGTCATCTCCTTGACCTCGTCGCAGTGGAGGTAGTGGCGCAGCTCGGCGCGGACCTGGTCCCGGCGCATGCCCTCCTGCACGGAGGCGCTGACCTTCCATACGACCTGCCAGAGGTCGTCGCTTAACTCCGCGGCGTCAGGCCCCGGGTCGGCCCCAGTGAGGCGGCACATCACGGCGTCCGCGACGAGGCGGAGCATCTCGTCCAGCACGGCGCGGTCGAGGTCGGGGAAGGCCGCCGCGAGTTCCGGGCGGAAGGCGGCCACGAAACGCGCGAGGAACTCGTCGAGGGACGGGTCGGATGCCGGCTCCGGCTCCGGCTCCGCGCTCGGGTAGAGGCCCGGCTCCGATTCGAGGATGCGGGAGACGAAGGGCGGCGGGTCCTGAGACGGCGGCGGTGGAGGGGCATCGGCATGGAGGTGGCGTAGCAGGAGCGGTGCTGGATCCCTGACGGCGGCGAGAGAGGAGGGAAGGCGGCGGGCAAGCCGGGAGAGGGAGACAAGGGCTCTCATGGCGGCGGTCGCCGTGCGGCGGCTGCGGGGGAGATGGCTGTGGCGAGCGAGGTGAGGAGAAAAACCCTACGGCGAGGGGCCGGGGAGAAGATGGCAGTCAGAGAGAACCGTGCCTCGATCTATACCGTCTATCGTCCGATCTGACGGCTACTTTTGCATGTTGCCCCTAGTATGGATCATCGGCCTAAACTGTGTGGCAGAAGATCAACTCACGAGTGTTCCATTTTCATACGGATTTGTTAAGTTTAGACACACATTAGTAAATATTATTATCACTATATACTAATTTAGGTTTTCAGTTAGGTCAAATAAATGTGATTATACCGCATATTTACAGGTTAACATGGCAAAAAATATTATGAGAAGAAATAGACAAACATCCATCCCAACTTATTTTGGCAACGCCAATTTTTTAAGTTTCAAACATGCCAGCTCTGTCACAAAGAAACTCTTTTCCTCCCAAAACAAATCTAGTAGATAATAAATAAAATTAATTTCAAACAAAAACCACACATGACATAAATTTGAAGTCATTGAAATGAAAAATGGAAAAAATGGAATCTCATAAGGAAACCAACTGGAGGAAATCTCTCGCTTCACGCTCCAATCCCACTTGAGTCCACTTCCACGTCTACTCCCGATTGCAATGACAAATTGCTTTGAGCCCTAGCTATCGTATCCCCTTCCATTCCTTCTGGACACCTCGGCAAACTGTCCCTCGACACCGATGGGACCGGTCAGACATCATTGTGGACACGCTCGAACGCTTAAGCAGTATGTGGACGAGTGGACGACACGGAGGATGCGGGTTTGTGTCTACCTGTCCTCATCGGCACGCCCAAGGTGGTAAGGATTTTGGCTCCAAGGGCTTTGCGTTGTTGGACCAATGTCCACTTCAGTTCACTTAGAATTTGATATAAGTCGATGTGAGTATAACTTAGAGTGAGAGAAAAAATATAGTAGTTTAACAGTTAACTAGAGTAAGCAAAAGATGAAAATCAAGGGCAGACAAAAAGATGTATATATAAAATTTGTCGGTGTCTATGGTTCTAACTTCCCAATTAGTGAAAAATATCAATGCAGCATGCTGTATTTCTAAACAAATATCAGGAAAACATTATGAATGTACAAAAAGTTAAGAAACTTGCAACATTCAAGATTGAATTCATATTTGATATTAGAATTCAAGAAAAACAAGTGCTCTTTTTCTTAGCATGAATGGACCATGACCGATTGACTGCCTGTATATTTTGTTTCTTGACACCTTTGGTGCATTTATTTTCAATTATTTGCAGTTTGATAGTTAACTGTATTAATACGGGCTAGATGATTTCTTTTTGACAATTTTTATACATCACAACATGCTAAATTTGTTGATGGAGACTAACTCCTAGATACGAATACCCACAGTCGTTTTATATATAACAGGGCTAGGATTTTCACCAAAGTTTCTTATTATTTTCTATCCACAACTCAGACATTACTGTACTTAGACATTTGTCTATCACTGAAAATTTGAAACTGCGGTTCTATCCTGAATTACTCCATCCAATCATAAACATAAGTTTTTTAGGACATCTATATAGTGTATAAACACTGACTAGCAATTTTATTAAAAAATTGGCTCCTAAGTGAAACAGATTTTATGTTATTTAATTATTTTCCATGATGAATCTACTAACAACAATCTTAAATTTTAAGCTATCTAGTTTTTTATATTTTATCATCAAAATTGAATTCTATAACAACTTATATTTGTGATTAGAGAGTGTTAGTCTTTGTTTAGGATCTAGTGTTTTCCCAATTAGCATAGCATCTCATACCTTCTTCAATCTTTGTTTGTGCAAAGGTCGAATACCGTGTATGCTCCAGGATTATTTATGCTGCAGAAGAAATAAGATGTTTAGATAGTCGTTGCCGAGGAATGTTCCATCTGAATTGTGTTGTGAAAGATACTTCAAATTTCGCCACTGAAAGCTTCAGGTGCCCTCAACATGTAAGTTCCAAATTTATGGCATAAGGTGTGTCTTAGTTTGCGCTATCTCATATTAGGGGACAAGTAATATTTTGCCAAATGTACAAGTTGGAGGTATGTTAGAACATTAATTGTCAAAATAATCTAAATTTATCTTGTGATTGTAATGCTTGAATGCTCCTATTTAGCATAACCAATTAACCTACTCCTCACTAGCTTTTAATTTTATATTGATGCGTGTTATATTCAATATACAATCCTTAGTTGGGTCCAAAGTCAAGGCATGCATTGCCCATTATAAATGTAGTAAATGCCATAAAATTTAGATATTATCTAAAAAAAACTTGCTTTTGTTATTGCGATCATGGAAAATATATTAACCGATACAATCAATATTGTAGACATAAACCCGTACTGTTAAAAAAATTATATACTCCAGTCCTTAGACTGGTTACTTTACTTGATCGATCATCTGGCACATAAGTTTAACTTTTTGTCTAGAATAAGATTGTATGGTTTGTAAACAAAATATATTTTTTGGCGTTGTGGACGGTATAAAGTTGCATCACATAAAAAATGAGCACAATGGCCGGCCACCTCAACCGTTACAGAATGTTTAACTTTGTTTTACTTGTAACAGAATGTTGACTCCACTAACAACATTTAAACTGCGTGTATTGTTTTCTGCAATAAACCATTTTCATAGTTCCTTTAGCAGCTATGTAGGTTTAATTTGAACTAATGTTTTAGGTCATTTCTTAGTGCTCTTTTATTATTCTCTTCAACAAGAAAATGTTAATTTGAACTAATGTTTTAGGAAATTTCACATTTACCATATTTTGTTTGCATGGTTGAGTGCTAGTATTTATGTAACCATTAGAATGGACAAATGAAAATGATATTAGTAGATACGTCTACGGTCACTCATTTCAATCTGTGATATTGTATTTGTACTAAAAAAATGACAATGTCGCACCTGTGCAAAGTCCAAAATACCATAGATTTTAGAATGGTTAGGTTATTGCTATTTGCACTGAGCTTGTTTTCATTACTTAATTATGCAAACGAGATGCGTGAGAAAAAAAGAATTGATGAGAAATATAGTTAAATTTGTAACGACTTTTAGCCTTGGGAAAAGGTTAGTGTTTTATTTTCCTTCATCTAGTACAAATACTATTGTTTCGTTAAAATGAAATGATTTTTCTATAAAATGTTAATTCATTGCTACGCTAACATGCTTATTCGATAGGAATTGTTTTGCCAGCTACCTCTTCCATATATGTTAACCAAGGTGGTGTTCAGTTCGTAATGTTGCCGAAACTTGCAGCTAAAAGCTGTCATTAGAAATCTTATCATGTGGCAAGGGTCACGTTTTTCAAAGCATTACTTTTGCAGTTGCAAGCCGAAACTTGCCGAACCAAACACAGCCCAAGACTTCAATTTTGTTGCATTTGTTTACAAGCCACCTCTATAGGGCCATCAAGTACAGTATCAGGGCATGTACAACGGTTAGACAACAGTTGTCTATTTGAGTCCACATCAGCAAAATAAGAAGATGTGATCATGATTAAATGAGGAAAGAGTGTATTGCTGTCTACTATTCCGTCTATTACTCTGACTCATGCTCTCATGTAAACAACATCAATCCGAGGAGACATTAAATATCATTAGACAACAAAATAGACATCAACTGTCTAAACTGATGTAAAGTTGACTATTTAATTATCTGTATATATTAAATAGACAATCTCTGTCTAAATTATTGTACATGTCCTCATAACGCTTTACTTTCTATTAAATGGAGATTTCTATGTTTAGGAAGCTGTTTAGTTGGATGAGCTTTCTTTTTGTCTGCTTCTCACTAGGCACAAGGCAAAAGTGAGCGGGACCCATAATTGGACCCAGGCAAAAATCACAAAATCGTGAAAAGAAAAGTTAAGTAAAAATTTCGGAAAAAGCTTTAATTCTTTGTCAGTTCTGACTGCCAAAATGGCTCCCAAATCTGGCGAGACACGGGGAGTCCTCTTCTTCCCCGCGGTTCACGACTTCGGTCCATTTCCACGTCTCCGACCAACCCCAACCCCGATGCTCCCCAAACCCTAGCACACAGCTCCTCCCCCTGGCGGCCATGCCGGATCTGAGCACCGTCTACCTTCCTCCGTTCCCCGAGCTTTCAGTCGACGCCACGGGGGACCTCGCCGGGGATGCCGCCGCCGCCGTCCCATCGACCGACGCTGCGCTTGCGTCCCCCTGTTTAAGCGACGGCGGCGGTGGCGTCGCCCCCCTCATTCTCCCAGCGGAATGCCGGTGGAGCAGCCGAGTCCGCACTTTCGACATGGCGGGCGCGGGCAGTGTGGCCGCCTTCCCGGCCGCGCGGCGCGGCGGCGGCGGGAAGAAGCCGTCCCTTGCTCCGTTGCCCGGGCCGTCGCGGACGCAGGCTCCAGCGCGGGGTTGGACGCTCGAGGACCGCGTGAGCGAGTGGGCGGCTAGGAAGGCAGCGGCCGGCGTCCCTGCCCATCACTGCGTGCTGCCTTTCCTCACTGGCGCGCCAAAGGCGGTAAGGATTTTTGCTCCAAGTGTTTCGTGTTGATGGACCAATGTCTGCTTCAGCTCACTTTAAATTACCATTTAACTGAGACTATGTCTGGGCGGATCAAGCAAAATGCAGCTGGAAAACTTCAGCTGGTAACTCTTTCTTGCAATTCAGGTCCATCCGGGGAATTTTTTAGCATTGTGGCAACAAACGCATCTATGCCTGAGCATTCATAATATATCGCATGTGTTCGTGTTTTTTATATTTCACTCCCTTCAGTCACTTATTGTCGAGACTTATGACTCTCTCGAGTCTAGACAGCTTGCAAATGTTTTTAAAACTTTGAACAGTGACATACTTTTAAATTATGTACATTGTCAATTCGAGACAGTGTATATTTGTCATTAAAATGGTCATAATTGTGCTTTATAAGCTTTACAGCTCTTTCGCCACGAGAGCTAACGTCATTATCTGAGTTATTTGGGAGGGAGGAGGAGGTGGCCTGCGGCCATTGTTAGGGTGCAGGGGTTGGGTTACTGCTCACAATGAACAGTCACTCCAGAACAGTAAAGGAAGGAGAAACCGAGAAGGAGAGAGCTGGAGGGCTGGAACCCTTTACTTCGTAATTTCGACCATTACTTCTCCCCTCATATTTATGAGGAGGACCTGAATTGACACACTGGCAATCCTAACTTAGCTTACAAGCAAACCAAATGTGAAGATCCTTCCTAATCCCTCCCTACTTACAACCTGCTCCTTCGCGCGCGAAGGGTTGTTGCAAGTCGCAACCCTTCACAATTTAGATTGGTACCTGCACTGCACCACACTTATAGCCAAAAAGACATGCCATAAAATTATCGACTTTGAAAAGCCACAGAACTCAGTTTTGGGCAGATAGTAGAAAATATGGTGGGTTAACTACTTAACTCCTTTAGTCACAAGCAAGCTGGAATAGCCTAAATATGTAGGTTGTAACACAAGGACAGCCAAAAAGATAATATGTTATTTGTAAAAATGTATTGAAATTGTATTGGTGACCAGGAATCTTGTGTCCTCTGTAGCAAAAATACTATAAATGCAACATGCTGCGATTTCTTAAAAGTTCCAAAAATCATGTGCTTAGTAGTTAGTACATGAAGTTATAGAAACTCACAAAAAATTCAATTTCAGATTCATCTGCAATATGACGGTTGAAGAAACGCATGTGGTACTGCTAGTGCATGATGAATAATGTTTGTCTGTTTCGTTCGTTGACATATAGGATGGGTTTGATATTAATATTTTTTGCAGGTTAGCAGTTAACTTATTTGTATGTGTAATGCATATATGTTTCTTTTCTGAATTTTTTGGAACATAACACGCTGAATCCTTTAATGGAGAATATCATAACACGCTGAATCCTTTAATGGAGAATATCCCCACACAAAGCCTGCCACCATTCTATAAAGATTTCTACCTCTGAATGCCTACTATCTTCATTCCATAACTTAAACCTGTTGCACTTAGTATGTCTGTCTATATCAGTTAAAGTTTGAAATTGCCATCCATTAATCCTGAAGCTATCCCTCCTGTTATAAATATAAGTCATTTAGAACATTGACAAGGTCTATAAGGTGAAACTTTCATTAGCAATTTCTATTGAAGTATGATAGCTAAAATAAAAATGGATTGGATGTTATGAAAATACTTCTATTGATTAATCTACTGAGAGTTTGAGATCAATCTTACACTGTTAATTACTATACTGATGGTCAAAGTTGAAAAGGTGTTAATTATTATATTCATGGTCGAAGTTAAAAAGTTTGATTATTAGGAATCCTGAAAATGAATTATAGTTGTGATCAGTGCGAGTAATTAGTCTTATTTCTTGACCAAGGATCCATTTTTGTTCCTTTCATCTGGTTAGCATCTCATACCTGTTTTGTTTGTGTAAAGGTCGAATGCCGTTTGTGCTCCAGGATTATTTATGCTGGAGAAGAAATAAAATGTTCAGTTAGTCGCTGTCCAGAGGTGTTCCATCTTAACTGTGTTGTGAAAGGTACTTCAAACTTCACCGCTGAAAGCTTCAGGTGCCCTCAACATGTAAGTTCCAATTTTATGGCATGATGCACTTTTCAGTTTGTTCTACTTTGCATGGGGGAACATGAAATATACAAGTTGGAACTATAAATATGATATCAAATTTTAAACTTCTCTGACTATCCTACGCCACTGTCATTATTTTATTATAATATGCTCTTCTCTAGCTATTTCTTTTTTTCATATTAGTGCATGATATGTTCAATATACAACTGCATGATTTGATGGTCTGAGGGCAAAGGCATGCCATGTGCATTGTAAAATATTGTAACTGCAACAAGAATATAGAGATTTATTGGCTAGACTTGGGTTTTGTTATTGCAGTAGATACAGTCAATGTTGCAGACATAAACCTGTATTTTGTTTTATCAAAATTTGTTTTATTTCAGTTCCTATCCTTTGGATTTGTTACATTATTTGATCAGTAGGGCCACCTGTTTAACTTTCTGCCTCCTGTTAGAGATGTATGGTTTGTAAGCAAAAGACGTTCTTTTGGCGCTGCGGGCGTTGTACAGTTGCAGCACATACAAAATGTGCACCATGGCCAGTTATTCATCTAAAAGATAATCAAGGAAGTGCAATTTGCTGGAGGCATACTTCTGATTGGCTTCTGCAAAATGAGGTCTATCCTTTTTTCCTTAAAATTGGTCGCTTCATGTTGTCATTTATGAAATTCATAAAACAATAGTAAGAGGGAAACTTTCTAGTGTAAGAATTAAAAAAACTATATCTAGTCATTTTAGTGCTGCTTCCTCCATTGCATTTCCATTACCTTTTTATTTCATCTCTAGATCCTTGGAAGATTAATACCGAACGAGAATAAGTTACCTCTGAGGTTTAGCTTGGACAATATTACCACAATGCATCCCACACCCTTTTGTTAATATTTGTAATGGTTGAGGTGGCTGACAGGAATACTTTGTTTGCTGGTGACAGAGTGCTGATTTTACCAACAGCATAGAGGTTAGTACATGCATGGTATAGCGGTACCTTTGCCATCTTTTCTTCTATGATTATTTTATTCATGTACACCGTGCATGTTGTTTTCTGGAATAAATCATTTTGAGAGCTTGTTTAGTAGCTTTTCTTTATAATGACAGTGCTTGGTAGTTTTTCTGAATATGCTTTTACTACTCTGAAAAAGAAGAAAACAGTTAATCTAAAGTAACGTTTAGGACTTTTACCACCACTTGTTTGTGCGGTTGACCACTAATATGTGTATAAGTACTAGAGTGGAAGCATGAAAATGGTATTAGTAGATATGATTACCATATTTGGTTTCGATCTTTGCTATTATGTTTTTACAAAATGAATTATGGTAATGCTGCATCTTGTGGACTGGGAAGTAAAAAACCACATTTTTGGAACTGATTGACTACTTTGTAGTACTTAGTCACGCAACTGGAATGCATGGTAAAATAAGGATTTGATGATGAACATAGTTAAGTTTCTAATGATGTGAAGCCTCAGGAAACAGAAATGCAGTGACTTATCTTCCTTGATTTATCTAGTACATTTCCCATGCAATATTTACTCATGGTGACACTAACATGCTTATTTGATAGGAAGTGTTTCGCCGGCTACCTCTTCCATATGTTAACGAAGACTTCAATATTGATTCAACGATTAGGGATTTTTCTGAGGCTGTTTACAAGCCACCCCCCTATACGTCCATCAGGCGCAGTATCCTAAAACATTAGTTTTCACCAAATGAAGATTTCTATGTTTCTGCAGCTGCATATTTAGATGAGCTTTCTGTTTGTCTGCTCTTCATTCTGACACAAGTACATCATGATTACCCTTCAAAAAAAAAGTACATCATGATTATTTCCTTAATTTGTAAAAGATGTATATTTGATAAAAAAGAAGCGCATTGGTGTCCGTGTGGATATTGGGTGCACGAACTGCAGAGCTGATTCTACTTGCAAGGAAGACTGTGAATGCAGGTATTCTTTCATGCTCTATTGAAGCATGCGAAAGACGTGTGAATATTTGTGCAAAGCTGTTATTTAAATATTGTTTCAAAAATGGAACTGGAATTATTTTAGTAAAGAGAAGGCATAAATATGTGATATCTGATTGCATTAGAACTACAGTGTAATACTTCTGTTTTAATTAAAGATATAGTCTATATAGTTGTCTTTCCCTAAAGTGCACTTATATTGTAGATATTACGTCTACAGGTTGCAAGAAACCTTCACAGAATCCACATGTCACCTCAAAACAAAAAAATTGGTGTGCTATTTAGCAATTTAGAACATGTTCAGCTCCATGTGACAGTGCCGTTGGCCCGTTCGAACTATAGGAACATAGGACATTCACTGGAGAATTTAGGATTTCAGTTCCTTATTAGTGAGCAACATTTGAACGCTTGAAATTTTAGAAGGTAGCATTCCTTTCTCTTTGATTTTGGAGGAATTCCACAGTAATATGAACCTTCATTGCAACCTCATTCTCTCTAAGGTTTTGATGTGGTTTGGATCCTATGGTTTTGACTTCACCTGGACTTCTACTACCAATTATTCATATTGTTTTTGCATCATAAGCTAGGCAAATGCAGTACCATATTTGCTGAACAGCGACACTGGTACTTGTGCATATTTATGGATGTTTGCACTCGTCTGTTACTGATATTTGAAGAATATAATTTGGCATGATGGTTTAGAACCCATACATGTTTACTTTCCTCCATTGTTGTTGATTATTTTTTTTATTTTGACTTATTAGGGGTCTTTCGATGAGTTGTTCCAAGAACTGCCGTTGCTCAGATCTATGTACCAACAGGCCATTCCGCAAGGATAAGAAAATTAAAATTGTAAAGGTAGCTTTCTTGTCAATGATGCGCTTACTTGATTTCTTAGAAACTTATGTCACCAACTCATTCACTCATTTCTTTTCAGCACATGTTTTGGTTTTTTATACAGTTTCCAAAATTTGAAGTCTGTAATAAGTGTATTCCCCCTATTTATTTTCTCAAGTCTGCATCAAAGCGATAGGTGGGTGTCCCCTAATTTTTGAAACGCTGATTTATCTAGGAGTGGTATTAAAGGTCATATGATCTGCAGTGTTACTGTTACCTTTTTGTCAGGCTTTTAGCCAGTGCGAGTTACGAAAGCACCAAATATATTATTTCCAAACATCGCTAAATGCACCAAGGATTGGGGCGTCTGGATCCAAAACCTTAGGATTAAGTCCAAATTCCCTTATCCAACAGGCGCTTAGGTATCGTACCATCAACTGCTGCCAAAGTAAACCCTGTGCATTCAAATCTGAATATTCCCTTGTATTTCTTTTTGGATGCAAACCATCTGCAGTGCTCTGTGAAATTGACCTGGCAACATGTATAATAGAGATCACTTGGTTCGATGAAAAGAAAAATAAGAGTATAAGACACCTGTATGTTTGCATCTCCATGTGGGCAATAGAGGTCATTTGGTTCTATGAAAGAAAAATCAGACACACCTGCATGTTTTCACCTCCATTTGGGGCAATAGAGGTGACCTGGTTTAGTGCGCGAGAGTGATTATTTTTCTGGGCGCAATTTTACTTAATCGAAGATGGCATTGGTTTTGATTTGATTATGAGTTATGACTGCATCGACATTTTCCCTTTACAGACAGAGCACTGTGGATGGGGTGCTGTTGCATTGGAGCCATTGGAGAAAGGGGATTTTGTAATTGAGTATGTTGGTGAAGGTAATTCTGTTTTTGTGTTATTTGTTTTAATTGAAAAAAGAACCAGCAGAAATAGCATTCTTGGTAGATGACTTTCCAAGTAGCATTTGTGGTGGTGGGGTCACAATTTGCTATGTTCTTAAATATGTTCACATTTTTCTGTGTTCTCAAATGTGCAATTGTCCATCAAATTTTAATGTGCTTTGTGTCTTTAAAAAATACTCGAAATTTCCATTATCACTGGTCCATGTACCCGTATTAAGTTAGTACCCCCTCTGCCCATCAGTGTAAGGCACTCATTTTTTAAGAACAGAAGAAAGACTCCAAAAGTAGATTTGAGCTTCTGACCTTTGATTTATCTTGCACTTATTACTGATTTCTATAAAAGTAATAGCATCTTAAAGTTTATTTGAATACAAATATATATTGCTCAAAAGCTGAAAGTTTGACTTTTTCAAATAAGCATATGCCTTGCATAGTTGCATATGATATCATGGCTAACCTTAAAGGGCATGCTGCTTGATGCTTTTGCTCAACTGTGAAATTAGCATTGTTTTTATATATAAAAAAAACATTGAGCTATATGTCATGGGCAGTCAGCCATTTGTTTACAACCTACTGTATAATACTGTACACTGTGTTCAAGTGTTTGTCGTACCATTCCCTTTCTGTTTATGGTTAAGCTATTCTCTGACACTACATGGTACCATCATTATCAATGGAAAAATCAGTTTACTGAATTTTTTCTGCTTTGCTTCCAATTTACGAGCTAGTTTTTGTGAAATTATTGTATTGTACAGTTTTGCCTCATGTATATTTCCCCCCTTTTTAAAACATTGTTTCAGTCATTGACGACGCAATATGTGAACAAAGGCTTTGGGATATAAGAGAACGAGGTGACAAAAACTTCTACATGTGCGAAATCAGCAAAGATTTTACAATAGATGCAACATTTAAAGGAAATGTATCACGTTTTTTAAACCACAGTTGTGACCCGAACTGTAAACTCGAAAAATGGTAATACTCTTGAACAAGAATAACTGAATAAGAAATCATGTTATATTATGTTCCTGATTGTTTCTATGGCTTTGCCAGGCAGGTTGACGGTGAGACAAGAGTTGGTGTCTTCGCGGCTCGTTCCATCAAAGTTGGAGAGGCCTTGACTTATGATTACAGGTATGTGAAACGATTATTTTGTTTTATTGCACTTATGAAGAAAGCATGTATTCTTAATTAAGAAGGCAAATACATGGTTTCTTGCGATGCATATTTGGTAATAAGAGAATGCCTCCCTGCAGTTTGTTGACGGCAATGACACCCTTTTTTTTGGTGAGAGCTAGTTTGGGCAGATGGCATGGGAGTGATCAAACTAGCATCTGTGCCCCTCGTAGTGTTTTCATTTGATCCAGGATTTGTCAGTCTAAAATCTTAGGTCTTAGAACCATTTCTTTACCTTTCTGTGTGGTGAATGGTGCAAACTTCAATGCCAGAGGCCATGATATTTACTCATTAGCCTTTTGAGGTTCTTTTGCTCTATGTCTTGAAACCCATTTTGCAATGGTTTGGTCATATGAAATTGTGAATAAAGCTTACAGGCATAGGCCAGGATGGGAAATTATCAAATTAGTTATCTCTTTAGTTCTAACTGCTTTTATACTTTTCAAAGATGACATAGACGCCATTTCATGTGATGGTGCGACATTTTCCCCTGAAATCAACATACGTATTGTTATTTTGTAATCTCATGTCTAACTGCCCTTGGCTCGCTAACCCAGACATTGGCACACTTTTCCTGTGTTTTTGATAGACCAAGATTATAGTCACAGTGAACTTTGTATATTTTATCCTATTTGCTTTGAGCAACAATAGTTTGCTTGCTTTTTGGTTAGGTTTGTGCATTTTGGAGAAAAAGTGAAGTGCCATTGCGAGGCACCAAACTGCCAGGGATACCTAGGTAACCAAATAAAGAACCCAACTCAAAATGCTCTTGCGATTATATCAGAAGAAGAGAAGCCGCGTGAAAATTTGCCCTCACAACAAGGAACCCCAACTTCAATATTGGATTCAATGTCTCACTTGTTACCGTGGACGAACCCCAACTGTATAGAGGTCTCTTTTAACCTGAGAAGCAAAGGCAAAATAAGCCGGCTATGCTGGGCCGGCAAGAGGAAGAGAACATCTCTCGTGGCATCTTCAACAAGCATGCCGATGTCTGTGAGTGAACTTCCTGCTGCTGATATCTGATCGCCCTCCCCTGGAGTTCCTGCAGAAACAGCATGCATAGGCTCTCATGTACAATAATTTCATGGTACATTCTTTATATGCATTGGTTGTAAACAATTCTTTCACATTGCTCATATCTGTTGTTGTAATCTGCAACATTCTTTATTCGATCTCATAGGGAATTCAGTCAGTTCACAGTTGACCTCAGATTTTCTAATGGAACCAATGTTGAGCTTTGCTTGTTGCCATCCTTATGTGTAAGATGATGTCACAAAAATTGAAATGCCTTTCAAGTTGTTACATCATAGAGTGGGACGGAGGGAGACTAGCAGGGGCAAATGTGTCCATACGAAAGTACGTTAGCTTTAGGATGTCTGAAAGTGGACCCAATACGCCTTCGGGTGTACATAATGGCGTATCTCAAACATCTGTAAAGTTGCAATGGCAGTGTCATAGTTTCTTGAATAGTAATGGTGTGCTTAAAAAATAGGGAAGTTACTAGAAAACAAGTGCGGCTTTGCCGCATTTTCCTTGGAGTGGCCAGCCAGCCAGGACATCCAATGCCAGAAACTGCGCAACTGTAAGATATTGTGTTACTATGGTGGTTCTGTGGTAGATTCATATATTAAATTAAAACTGGATCTTTTTTTGGAGATTAGACTAAACCTGAATCTATTTTTGAAAATATGACTAAAATGAATCGAATGACAAAGAGTTCTAATATAAGAACTGACTTGAGGCGACTGGCTAGTTTGGGCTTTTTATCGTGTTTTCAAACCGTGAGTTCAAGCCAATATTGAACATCTCTTCTCCGTGTTAACATTGTAATAAAATTGCAAAGCGAGAAAAAAAGGACGGATGTTCAGAGAAAACAAAGATACTTCTGAAACGGCCTATTTTCTATACTTCCGTTAAGTGTCAAACTTGTCTATGGTAGGATCAGGGTTATGAGATAACTAAATTGGAGGCCCATACAATTAAATGAAAAATGTTTCTACAGACTGCACGTATTGCAAGAGATACGTCTACCATGAGGCAAGTAAGTGTGAAAATCTCTTTATGTGAGAACAGACAACCCTTACATTGATAATTTAAAAGTTAACTACAAAGTAAAGAACAAATAGACTCTGGGACTATATTTAACCAAATTGAACCAGCAGTCTGATTAGCCAACGTAGCCTGGATGACCTGCCTAGTTATAGCAACGCCTGACATAGACAAAAGAAACTTCCTCCAAGTTGGCTGCCATCTTATTGATGTCTTGGACGATTGCTCCTATGTATGACCTATCCATTCCTTTTGCCATGAGCTTTTGCACAAGGTTTGAACAGTCTGAAGCAATAATCAAAGATGAACTTTAATACAGAGCGGACAGCCAAGGCTTGTGCCACTTCTGGTTCATTGACCCTATCAATAACTTGACTTGTTGCAGCCAAATATCTTCCATTGTGGTCTCGTATCACACGACCAACTCCCAGTCTTCTAGAATCTGCAAATATTGCTGCATATACATTTGCTTTAACCCAATCTTCCGACGGTGGAACCCATTTTTGGATGAAAGCATTGGATCTTTTGAATATTGTTGGAGACATTGGGCACACTGTCAGAAAGCAATAACATTTGAATGTAAGCTTTTGATTTTTTAGTAATTCGATGAGGATTTATAATATTTTCCCTCTTCCTAACCGCATTTCTTTGGCATGTGCTGAGTTTGTTGGTTATATCCTAGAAACGACGCAGAAATTCCAGAGAGGTTCGGCACTAGATCTCGTGGCGAAGGCGGGAGCGCAAATAAAAGATCGTGTTGCCCGGCACCAGCATGTGCGTCGCGTCTCAGTTCAGACAACAGCTCGTACCCCATGTCCCGAAGAGAAGTCGCATTTGGCATACCAATCTGGGCACTGCCGGATCCCCATCTCCAGCAACCACGAGAAGTGCCCATCTCAATCGGATCACATTCTAGCAAGCCAGTGGCTACAAAAGCGATGCTGCTCGAGTGCGAGCATATGCCATATGCCAACGTCCCAACGACATCCAGCGCCAGCGGCCACGGCCGAGTCCATTTCCGAGACTATAGGTAAAATTCCGTTAACACTTGCGCAGCCGTCCATATATTCTCTTCACATTACACGGACCAAGCTTCTTCGAATGAAATATTCGACATGAAAGAAAAATATACGAGGGATGGTATGCCACGCAAGTCGGCCATTAACATGAATAAGACTGTGCAGATGCCAACGAATCACATTTAGAAACATTTTATTCATATTGTCATCAACAGAGACAATTCTTTTGATTCATACAGTTCTTACACAAACGGGTACATCGGCTCATTGTGACAGACAAAGCTGGCCACCTAGAGCATTTTATTCAGAATAAGCATGTGCTGTCACAGCACAATAGCACAGGCTGAAGCATAAATAATCTGGCTTGGCTGCTTCAGGAGATAACCAAGGGTAGCAACTAGAAATCATAACAGAACTCAGGTCTTCTATTCGATCTTCAGCGTAGCACATCAGCATCAGCATTTCATCTTCTTAACCTCCCTTTCCTCATTCTCATCCACAGAATCAGCTTCCCAGCACAGGGGAACAGCATCGAGCTCACCATTCTCAGATCCATTCTCAGCACCCTCACCAACAAACCCATGCAGGACAGACCTTGGCGACCCAATGGCGGCTTCGCCAGTAGCTGTGAAGCTCTGATAAATGAGCAAGCCACCAGAAGGCAGCTCCTGCTCAACCATGTTGCTGCAAGCATAGGTCTCGGCATCAAGCTTCTTTCCCCAGGTCTTTGCATTGTCCCGCGCACCAAAGATGGTCACGGCAACAGAGAACTCAGAAGGACTGAAGCACCTCAGCACCCTCTTAACAAGGTCACCATAGGTGAGGGATGCCGAGTCAAAGCCCATGACCTCATAGCTTGCATAGCTGAAACCGTCCTCTGGGGTCACATGAATAGTCGAGAAAGCTGGGCCACGGATGGCATTCATGGAGTAGCCACAGGGCTCAAAGTCAAAGTCACATATCTCCATCTCTGGTATGATGTCCGAGATACCAGAAAGCTTGGTCATCTCCTTAGCACAGGATGTGTGGCCATCTGCAGAGGTCTTAAAGAAGACAGAAGCTTTCTTCTTATCCAACCCAGTCATGCACATCTCCAGATTAACAACAGGCTCCTCAGGGTGCTCAGTGGCATAGTAGATGTGCCACTTCTGCCCAGGCTTTGCAGGATCCCCAATCACATAAGCATTGCCACCAGACTTGAGACCTCCAAAGTAGCGGTTAAGGAAGGCAACCTCATCAGCGAAGTTCTTGTGTGGGGAAGGCTGTGCATCAGGGAATATGAACGTCCCACGGGAGTACTTAACAGCAGCAAGCGGCAGCGAGAGCTCCTCAGCAAGCTCAAGAATCCTCGGAATGGCAAGCAGAAGCTTGGTGGTCCCACAGGTCTTGATCACAACCTTGTATGGGTACACAAACAGACTTGACTCAGATAAGACATAAGAGTCGAAGTCCTTGTTTGAGAGCTCAGACACAATGGTGCATCGTGCAAGGTCAAGAACAGAGTCAATCTGGGCACGGGAGAGTGTGCGCAGTCCCCTTCCATTGGGATCAGCAAAGACAGATGCCTCAGAGAAGCTGATCTCAAGGCGCTTCTCATATCCCTCAAATCCAATTGCAGAGACCGGGGGAGGGGCAGCAGCGGCACCTTGCAGGACTGCCATTGTTTCAGTGCAAGATGACAGACAGCCAAGGGAGGAAGACGGGAAGCAGTTTCTTGAATTTTTTTGGTCACTGGAAAGCAGCTAGCCAGAGAATTTAAGAAGATTAAACTGAAATTGCAGGTGGTTTCTAAGCTACTAGAATGGGATTTGGAGAGGGCTATCAGGATGGCTTCCTCGCACACTGCAAGAGATGAAACAATTGACACTGTAAGCACCAAATCATACACAAGGGCTGAAATAAGAATTTTAAAAAGAAGACAAATTGGATGGTACATACGTTTGAGTAAGCAGCGGAGAACTTCTTGATGCCGCCTGCAGGGCGGAGATCCTCAATGCTGTATCCGAGGGGAGCTTCGTACATCAGGGAGGAACGACTACTGCTAGACTTCTTTTTGCCACCCTTGGACTCCATTAGCACATCAAATTTTTACTGCAGAGAATCACCAAATAACTGATAAGAAACTACGGAGATATGTAGAACAGATCAGGGATTGCAAGCCATAAAATCAGATAACAACTTCACTAATCTCTTCGATGAACAATATATTTCTATTATATAACCACCCAAATCCTGGGAATTTGGGAGCATAAGCACAGACAAAAAATTGCTACTCAGACCAAGGAACAGATAGTTCAAAGTAATCTAATCCATGATACAACGATGAATAGATAGTTCAATTAATCAAAATCCGAGACATAATCGGAACATATAGAGCCAAAATCTACCAGTATTTCTGAGCTGGACAGAGACTCTGATACAAGCAAATGCATATACAGATCAGAAAACCAGAGAACCTTATGATAGCCTAGATGCCTGAGGGCTATCCAAAAAAAAGCTGTAGCCTCAGCAATATTCTCCCACGAATAATTCATTAGGTAATTTAACGATAATTAACACCGCAGCAAATAAATAAAACCTAATCCTCATCTATCTAACCAATTCTTCATCACAAAGTAAAANAAATTCCTAACCACCAGCATCTATAGCAGGAACAGGGTTCCTCAGCGAACCCAGCAATACCAAAGACCAGACCGATCAAACAAACAAACAACATCGGAGTACTAAACTCAACAAGATCAGAAAGGGGAAAATGATTCTTACAATCCCACGAAGTCCCCCGAAACCTCGCTGCAACCAGCGGCCTCGACAATTCCGAAATCTCCCGATCCGGGGATTGGGGGGGACGAGGAAAAAAAAATCCCCCTCTCCTCTCCGAGAAAGCAGGCAGNAAATTCCTAACCACCAGCATCTATAGCAGGAACAGGGTTCCTCAGCGAACCCAGCAATACCAAAGGCCAGACCGATCAAACAAACAAACAACATCGGAGTACTAAACTCAACAAGATCAGAAAGGGGAAAATGATTCTTACAATCCCACGAAGTCCCCCGAAACCTCGCTGCAACCAGCGGCCTCGACAATTCCGAAATCTCCCGATCCGGGGATTGGGGGGGACGAGGAAAAAAAAATCCCCCTCTCCTCTCCGAGAAANGCAGGCAGGCAGGAAGGCTCCTCGATTCCTCTCGCACCGAAGAGATGGTGGGGTAGGCAAAGGATCGATTCCCAAACAACCAACGCGGCGGTGGGGCTGAGATGAGAATAGAGAACGGGCCTGGCCGCGTATTTATAGCTCGGCTGCCGCATCCCGGGTCGCGTGGAGGAGGCGGCACCTGGTTCACTGGACCGCGCACCGGGCGCGGATTCGGCACGGCGTCGGCCGCAGGTGCGGTGGACCGCGTTCACGCGGGGCGGGCGGGAGGGTCTGTGGGTGACAGGCGGGCCCTCCTCCCCACGCGGCGACGCGTCGCGCTGCCGCTCCGCTTTGCTCGGGGTGGGTGTGGACCGGGCTCGGCTCGTCTGTTGTGGGTCCCACGCCGCCCCAATCTTGGATTCGGCACGGCATGGGCGCAACGCAACGCCACCGAGGTGGCACAACTGGTGGCTTCGGGTCACCGCTGGGCGGCGGGTGAGGCTCGCTCGACTACTAGACCGGTGCAGTTGGAATGGACGGTGGCGGTGAGGCGTGCGCGCGCTCCGTGATTCCGCCACGTCCTTATCCGCCGCCGGCGATGGTCAAAAGGGCTTCCGTCTCTCGCTGAAAGCCGCTTTTGCTTTCTTTGGCTTGTCCGCTTNTAGGGATGGACCCAAAACATCCGAATTGTGTAATAGATTGATACTTTTAGATCACAATAAAATAAGTTTGGTGCGG
>JAZFNS010019999.1:64645384-64656860 GCA_037127165.1 Alloteropsis angusta | reverse complement strand
TGACATTGGTGGATGATTTTCAAAAAGATAAAAATATAGGGATGTTATAGGCTAATTTTTATGTAGTGACAATTGTGGATATTTTGTAAATTGTTACATAGTTAGTTTAGACTAATTTTTACGTAACGACAATTATAATTTTATTTTTCTTTTTCTCCAATTAACGTGAGAATTTCTATGTGAATGAATACAACTTTTCCAGTGACCTTGGTAGATGATTTTTAAAAATATATATATATTTTAGGCTCTTTTTTATGTAATGGCAGTGGTGGGTAATTTTTAAATAGTTAAAAGGCATTTTGGGTAAACTTTACGTAATGACAGTGGTGGGTAATTTTAATTTTTCTTATTTTCTCCGATTAACGTGGGAATTTCTAGGCCTTGACAGCGAACGTGGAGGCTCCGTTTGTTGGCCAGATACTAAGATAATAGATGAATACTCTAGGTAGAATAGGTTTATGAAAATACTAACAAACAAGAAACACATTCTGATGTCACTAATATATCAGGAAAGTATACTGCAAAATTGGGATTATGGGATATTATTAGAACAATCAGCTCACAATCGCAGTACATATATTTTTCTTGTGGAAGGTTCGCTTTTTAAGTCTGTATGGAAGTGCGAGAATGCTGGAATAAGCTTGCCATCTACTCTCTCCATCCTGCAATACAAGTCATTCTAGCAAGTTTTAGGACAGATTAAGGAAGATAACAAAAGATACATGTGCCTTTTAAGACCTACAATTATTAAGGTTATTTCTAAAAATTAATCATTAGAGGTGGTAATATAAAGGGTAAGTATGCAGCGGAGAGCCAAATGAAATTAAATAATTTCTTTTAAATATTTGTCTAAGCTCATAGAATGCTTTATATTTATGTATAAATTTTGAATATTTGAATGTCTTGTATTTCAGGACTGAGGAAGTACACATGTATCGGACCTTGCTACAATACGGAATAACGCTGCTAAATATTCTGGGCAAACAGATACAGAACGACTTCCTAATAAGCCAATAAGGTATGATATTGAGTTACCTGTAAGTTTGTTATCGCTAAGATCCAGGTGCCGGAGGAAAGCAAGGTCTCCCAAATTGGATGGTATACCACCTTCCAGATTGTTGTGACTGAGGTCCAAATATTGTAAATTCGTCATCTTTCCAAAGAATTCTTCAATTGTACCAACAAGATCGTTACCAGCAAGCCGCAGATATATCAGGCCGCTAAGGTTCCCTATGGTCGGGGGGACTGTTCCTGAGAGGCGGTTTCTTCCCAGCTGTAAATATTGAAGGTTATCGGACATATTGCCAATTGAACTCGGTATGCCTCCCTGTAGCTCATTATCTTCTAGTGACAATACTTGTAGACGAGTACAGCTTCCCATTGCATATATAAACTCCCAACCTTCATCGTTGCTTGCTTCAATCATGTTTTCCTCGAGGTTAAGAAGATACAATTCTGAAAGCTTACCGAAAGAAACAGGAACTGGACCAGAGAAATTGTTGTGTGCTAACTCTATAGCCTCTATCTTCGAGGAGTTGCCTATAGAAGCTGGGATGTGGCCATAAAACATGTTGTCGTATAAAGAAATCCATCGGAGATTAGGGAGGGCATCGCCAATGGTTGGTGGCAGTAGTCCTCCTAGTGTATTCTGAGCCAAGGCTAGAACCTCTAGAGAAGACAGATTAAGCAGTAAGGACTGAGGTATTCCACCTGATAAACTATTTCCTCTCAGATACAATACTGACAAATTTGATAGTTTTCCAAGCTCCGCGGGGATACTTCCTGACAGATTATTAAGTCCTAGATAGAGTTCTTCTAGGTGAGTCATATTGCCGAGGGCCGNGTGGGATGCTTCCTGTCAGTCCATTCTGATATAAACTTAAAATTGAGAGACTGGGAAATGCTCCAGCTTCAAGGTGGACTTCACCAACTAGAGAGTTCATAGAGAGGTCAAGTATAAGAAGGTTGGAGCAATTGGCAAATCCATCATCTGGAATATGCAATGAGTTATTGCTCATATCCAGGACCTTCAATTTGCCAAAACGGCTCAAAGGAGGCAAGCGGCCTGAGATGGCGTTCGTGGACAGGTTCAGCGTCCTCAGGAACGTGAGATTTCCAAGAGATGGANGTGGGATGCTTCCTGTCAGTCCATTCTGATATAAACTTAAAATTGAGAGACTGGGAAATGCTCCAACTTCAAGGTGGACTTCACCAACTAGAAAGTTCATAGAGAGGTCAAGTATACGAAGGTTGGAGCAATTGGCAAGTCCATCATCTGGAATAGCATCGTGCAATGAGTTATTGCTCATATCCAGGACCTTCAATTTGCCAAAACGGCTCAAAGGAGGCAAGCGGCCTGAGATGGCGTTTGCGGATAGGTTCAGCGTCCTCAGGAACGTGAGATTTCCAAGAGATGGGNGTGACTTCACCTTGTAGATTTTGGCCTGTGAGTTCCAGCGCTGTGACACGCCCTGGGTGCCTCCGGCTGCAAGTGACCCCCGCCCACCTGCAGAAGGGGGTGCTTATGTTCCAGGAGGCCAAGGCTCGGTTTGGGTCGCTGGTAATGGCCCTCTTGAAGTCCAGCAGCGAGAGCATGTCGCCGTTCTTGTCCACATCTTGTGGTGGTGAGGCATGGGTGTTGCAGAATCTATGGAGAAGAAGCCACAGCACAAGCAACACAGGCACCGTCATCTCCACTTCACACGTTGAGCGGTCCCTCCGGAGCTCAAGACCTGTGAAACACTGAAACCAAATCACGGCAGGTACAAACGCATCAATACAGATATATATCAAGAAACCAAAACGAAAAATGTTCCAGGATCAAACCATCTGCCCCCAAAAAATAGCTTGCCCAAGAGATTCGCACCTGGTTGGCCAAACCCAAACGGGATCTCCGGCTACACTTTGCCGTGCCACTCCCCTCGAAGTATGGGTGTGCCTTGCAAGCCGGATGCTGGCTATCGGAAGGCTCGGGCGCCAATGATTGAAGCTGATTCGTCGTTCGTGGATGTTCATACACACTCTTTCCGTTCTTTCATTCAATCACAATCACTGCAGTCCAGCTTTGACCGCGGTTGCAATGCAAGCAGCGGCGACCTTTTAGACCTTCATTCATGTCAGTCTAGTCAAGGTTGTTGAACAGCCCGCCCGCCTTCGCGTACTTCCTCGCGTCAGCGACGCAGTCGCCGCCCCCCTGGCGCTCACAGCTGGAACGGCGGGTCACCGAAGGAGAAGAGAAGCCTCCGGCAGCTGTGGAGCTTCCTGTTATGGCTACACTCAGAGAGCCCAGAGAGCCGAAGCTGCTCCCTCCCGCCAACTAATTCTCTTCCATCGCAGACGCAGAGTCAAGCAAGAGTCGCGCCGTCGCGGCGATGGATGGCTGCTGCTTCCCCGCCGAACGCCGATGGCCGCGGCAGCAGATGCGACTATGCGAGGCTCCCATGCTAATCGCCCCCGTATTGACTACACTTGTGAAGCGTCAACTTCAGTCATCAGCGATACATTATCGTACATGAGCCCAGGAGAGGCAAACTGCAAATTTGAAAGTGCTATATATTTACGCTCCCACACACAGACATGACGTAAAGGAGGCCAACTGGAAAGGGATGAATGAAACAAAAAGTACACAACAGTTGCAGAAAGAAGAATAAATGGATCACCTGATTCGAACTGTGTTTTGCATGACAAATGACAATATATACCCAGTTGTTATCATGTACCGAGCAACGTACAGTAACACTAATCAGTGAGGTTGCTACAAAACTTACAAAATTGTTTCCACAAATTTTGGAGGGGGGTGGAAGATGTTCATACTTTGCTCTCTAAAAAGTAGGTTGATGAAACAGCCAGACCAGCTGAGTCATAAGTCCGCACAAGCCGCTGCCTCTTTCCTGGCGATTCCATCCAACAAAACTCCAGATGGAAAGAATCTAACTGGGCGACGCATTTGCTGATGTCCGATGGATATCCCATGTACATTCCACCAGGTAGCAATGTCATTTCGTATCCTCCATCAAACTGAAGCAAGTTGTTGTTTGCTGACCCTGTCCAGTTGACCGTTGTTGTTGTGCTAGTTCCAGATTTCGTTGATATAGTATCCTTTGAACAGAAATAGGAATATATTCACATTCAGTTGAACAAAATGTGCGAGCATGTAGCAATACTGAAAGTGATCAGCTGATCATTAAGTGTCTGTTTTTTTATACTAAAAGATACCACGCAGCATATATAAGATATAACTTTGTTAGACACTTTTCTGTTTTTGTAAATAACAAATTTGGATAATATAGAAGAGCAAGTGCATTTTTTTCTTAGAAGCAGGGACTCCCATCTCTATTGCATTTATGGAAATAACTAAGTTCAATGCAACACAGTTTAAGGCAGAGAAACAGTAAGAGCACAACCATGCTGGTGCACTGAATGATACAGGGACAGTTGATTCGGTCCATTTGCCCAAAAATTATTTTAAACCCTATGATTCAAACAATGGGAGTATTTCCAAAGCGAAAAGCATGTATATGTATCAAACCCAAACGATGAAGCATACCTGAATCAGCTGGCCATTGCCATCCATTTCAAGGACAACAACTGTATCTGCCTCAGCGAGGGTTGCTCCATACACCCCACTCCTCTTAGTCACAGAACGACCCTCCCATCTTCCAAGTAGTGCACTTATCCTATCACTGCTGGCACTCTAGTGACAAAGGAATAAAATGATTTGATTCGGTGTGATCCTGTGTCACTTCATAACACTGTTTTCACAAAGATCTCAGCGATTGACTAAAAGGACTCACTTTAGGATCAACTGAAGAGTCGAAAAGTGGCTGTGGCACAATAGATCCCTGCTTTTCATGGAAAACCAGAAGTGTATCGAGCACTCCCTTTGGATCCATGATGTGGAAAGCCCTCACTCGGCCATTGCCTTCAAGGGAGTAAAGACAGTTCTCGCATACAATAGATGGCTTACGAGAAGGGGTCTTCAAGTTTCTGGTGAAGATAAAATATATTATATATATGTCACAACTCCTTAAGAGTGTCACCAATTAATAAGCACCTAAGTTTATGTCCAGTATTGTTTACTTCGGGGAGTCTTCACCAGTATCATCTTCTCCCAGCACACCAACCCGAAGTACTGTCTCCAGCATTCCTGCAGTCTGGTACCTCAGAGCGAATGCCTTTTCTTTAGGAAAGAACCCTATCTGTACACTAAACGATATCATTTATTAGCTAAGCTTAGAAATGCACAGAATTTTACAAGGATAAGAATAGGAAAGATTAGAAGCCTACAAATTTCAGTGCACCTGTTGATACTTGTCCACGGTGAACATATTTGTCTCTTTGATTTTGTACTCCACCCACTCTGGTTCAGAATCCTCCTCGTCAACAATTGATATCCTAGAGGAAGCTTGCTTAATATACAGCCTGCAAATCACAGAATTTAAAATACAACATTCAGGGCCCTAGAGCAGAATTTCCTTTTTTTTTTCTTAAAAAAAAGGTGCCCCAGAGGAGGTGAAACTGCCAAACACTGAATATAATCAACTGTCAAAGAAACGACATAAACAAGGAATGTTACACATACTCAAGATTAAAACATTACTGATTACATGAATACATGGTGACTGAATCGTAGTGAGATAATCGAATAAAACACTTCTTTAAATATCAGTAAGAGGGAGGATTACGATTGCAGGAGGCTGATGAGGTCGTCCTCCCCATACGTGCTCACGGACAACCGCGTGCTAATCTCCTGCAGCGCCCTTCCATGCGCATCGAATTGCTAAGCAAAACAGAAGCGCACGCGCAAGCAACATTCAGCGCAATCACGAATCTCAAAACACGAAGCCAGGCTTGAAGGTCAGAGGAGTGACGGGGGAGAGTGGCGTACATAGAAGGATCCGTTCCATCTTCCGACGTTGAGGTCGAAGAAGCGGTGAAGGTTGTCGATGCTCATCGCGTCTTCGTCGTCCACCTCCGGCGGCCCCGCGACCGCCGCCCGGGCGCGCACCCGGCAGCCCCGTAAATGGCTGCCGCGGAGCGCGAGAAGGCGGCGGGGGAGAGTTTGAGGCTGAGGGACAGCGGAGGCGACGACGCGGAGGCCAACTAGGGTTTCCGCCATGGCGAGTAGAGTGGGAAGCGGGAGAGTGCTCTCTGCTCTGTGTGTTCAGTTAAGCCTTATCGCCCAGGAGCACGAAGGGGGCAAGTGGCGATGAAGACGGAATCTTCTTTTCGTCGTGTTATTTTGTTCATCATGCGCCACGTTACCCGGAACACGTATTTGTCGGGGTACACAACGTTTGTCGGAAAACGTATTTCAAGGTTTTTGATTGGGACTACGTCTCCCCGCGGAAGAAAGGGCGGATGCGACTACCTCTGCTAACACAACGTCAATATTTGACGTTTTATGGTTTTAAGTAATCTATGTAATTTGTGTTTTTTAGCTTATATACTCCGACGTAGCAAAATCATTCTCTAATATGGAGGAGTAAAGTCGAAGGATTGTTCCGGTAACGTTGGACAATTTTCGGCCGTCCCTTCCAAGATGGATGGCTCTGCTGTGCTACGGTGAATATGATACAGTGAGACCAATACACAACTGCGTGCATGTATTTTATTTTTCTTAGGAAAAACATGTACCAAGTAGAGAAAGTTGCTTTAGGTCCTGGACTCCTGGTTGGGCTATTAACCTTTTTTCACAACTGAGTGATGTTTCTGTTGCCTTCTACAAATTCTACAGAAGTGCAAAAACTCAGATCTGGTGAAAATGGTCCTAAAAGATAATCACCGATTCTTCAAACTAGCATACAACAGCCAGGAACCAAGCTGTTTCGATGATGTGAGTACCCGGTGGGTTATTTACCTGATACAACAAGCTGCTTTTTATCCATACGGCCAGGAATAAAATTGGTACAATCCTATATATGCTGATTCCAGAAGAAACCCAAGCAGCTACAGGTTAGACGAAAGCATTTGGCACGGCATGCTTGTATGAGATGCAGCATACATAGAACTCGTGAATAGCCTGCCTGCCTTCGGTAAACTAGTCATAACCCGTAATGATGGTTAGTTCCAGGTGTTGACAGGTGATGCAACTTCTGTGTGAGCCTCAACTGCACGGCGCAACTCTTCAAGGAAGTTCATCTATGATCCCAATAATCCCCAGCAAGCAATTAGGGTATAGCAAAACAACATGCAGGAGCAAATCATGGCAAGAACTTTACTTCAATTCATACCTGATGAGGAAGCTTCAGGTGCCCCCATGATGAGCTAGTAGATCCAGAATATATTACTGGTTTCTCTGGACGAACATCAGGATAGCAAAGTTAGCACCATTAACTCTTTTTTGCTTTTTGTTTCACACTGGTACCACTGACACGGATGTCTATTTGAGGTGTCAGATTGATACTTAGAGTTCATCAGAATATGTATTTATAACGTGCTATTAAAATTCTAGTTCAGGTAGCATGCCCTAAAAGAACTGTATTCCCAAATCCCAACTTTGCTTGACTACTGCTGTGTAATGTTCCGAAGATGATATGCTGTACAATGGTTAACACTGTATCATTTCTAGTTATCTACTCATTATGGACATCTAATTATAAGAGTTGCCGCAGAGAATATGCACATACACTTCTACCCAATATGAAGTTGTCAATTCTTAAGAGCCATGGCATAGATTAAGACAATACACAAGAACATAAATGTTAGCGATGCATGGTGCAATGATTTATCGACATATCATAACCGTATATAAAAATAATGTTAACTTTCAAGTTGTTATGCATGTAATTACATACAAGAAAACCACTAGGAAGGCCCTAATTTTCTCAATGCTTCAGTGGTTCTTAAACATTAAAGACTCTGGTATTTGCTATATCAGCTACCATAGAGAAATGTAAAGTTTATAGCAACATGAGGACTCACCAGAGGAGTCGATTGTTTGATCGTTGTATGAGTTCATTGCAGCAGTCCAACCTACAGAACATAATGAGGGCTTACTATAAGGGAACAGTTATATTAAGTTAATGGAATCAACAATAATGGATTACAGGATTAATCACCCAACTTGATATTCTTACATGTAGAACACATGGCCAAAAAAACAACAAATGAAATGCAAAAGGTTACAGGTGTTCCATAAGTTGTGTGTACTGCAAATTTGAGTATATGGACACTGGATAGGCAACCTCCTAGGTTATCACAGAATGAAGGGAAACAATATAGTGCTCAAACTTTCTTAGCAACCACCCCTAAACACAATGTATTACACAGTACCATGCCGAAACTCTGAGCACCCAAACCATAAGAACTCGTATCACAGGAACTTTCTAGTAAGAATGTGCAGTTTTGCAGAGGAACATACGGTCATTGAGAAGCTGTGAAGCCTCACTGGCAGAACATCCCTCCAAAGGCACCAATCCTGTTTGATTGTAGTCATTCTGAACATTGCTGAAGAATGGTTCATGGTGAACGATTGGAGGAAGGTTCTTTAATGAAGGAACATGGCTCTTCTCTCCATCATTGTTGTAGGAGTAATTAGCCTTGTCGACCCTATCTGTTTTGTGGAATAACATTTACAAGTCTCATAAGTAACCTGAACAGAACTGCCTAACAACTTAGCATAAAGCAGTAGCATATTAGAAAAATAAAAGTGAAAATGCAAACATTATGTTTCTGAAAGCTGCCAGTGATGATCATTCAGTGCAACAGAAATAACAACTTTACTCCTAAGCTAAGATGGTAATTTTAGATACTATAGTTGCAGGTTACCTCTTTTTTTTCTGCAGGGACGGTTCAGGTGACTTCAATTTTATAATTGTTTTTACTGTTCTAAAGAAATGTATTGGCTAATTTATTGGTGCATGTGGGTTTTCACAGAATGTTAGTTTGTTTAAGGAATAAGGATCCTTCTGTTCTTATGAATTTGGAAGCTGAAACTATGTAAAAGTATGTCCATTTGCAGCAGAGCAAACACAGATATTATGCTATGTGGATATCTCTAAACATATTCGTGGACGAACTTAGAAGGACAGTAATTGACATCAGAACACCCAGCTATGATATTCAGATCATATTGACTCAATTGGTCGATGGTGGGACCATATGCATCAACCCAACAAACCACAAAGCAAAATAGTAAGTGGCTAAAACCATGTCCAAATCCAAATGGTTGAATCTAAAGGGATGCACCATAAAACCCAGTGAATGAATCAGATCATAATATCCTATTGATTAAATTGGTGGGAAATTATGCATATCAAGTGCCTAAAAAGCATAACCCCATGTAACTAATTGCAATGGTAGGGATGTACCTCCAGACTTTCGCCGATTGTTTGCACGATTCCTGAACAATATCGAGAATAAAGACAGCCATAAGCAAATGATCATAAGCAGAGACATGTAGGATCAAAAGTTACAAGTTACAGCTGGTGAGATCAAAAGTGAATGGAAAAGATTGCTACAGAAAATCGACTTATTCTTCACACTGAACTCCACTTCTAACTGTGGCTGTAAGAGATCACTAATGCATTGACGATGAAGCATGCAGCAGTTTACAGTTACCAAGAAAAATTTTCATGGTGCCTATGCCAAAAATCAGACCGAGCAACAGATGCATGAACTGCAAATGGGGATGGAAAACACCCAAGCTTGCTCCTTTCCTTTACGCTCGCAATTGCAAGGCTAGAATGCTAGATGCCTAGATCAGCATGCTAAAGGATAGCCAGCAAACTAAAAACAGTAGCTTGCTAGTGACAAACATTGCACGTTTACAAAAGCCCCTTTCGTGCTACTTCGTCCCTGAGCTAACAGAAAGACGGGGAGTAGGTACTGACAACAAAAAGGCAAAAAAGATATTTCTTCGATTTATTGAGTCTAGTCATAGCAATTATTCACAAGCCAAACGTTCTCTGTTTCTCAGGTACTACCTCAGATCAAGCCCATCAAAGCTGCTCAAAACGAAAAGCCAGTACACCGCTGACCGCTCAAATCTAAGCATAACGGCCAAGGAAATGCCAAGAGCTGGTGGAACCCAACAGTATCCTACCCTTTCCACAAGCACCCCAAGCTATCAAGAAATGCCCCCGCAACTCAGCTCAGCCTGCATCTTGAAGGAAACCCACCAACCCACGGTGATGCGACGCGAGCTCACCTGTGCACGGGCGGGGTGTATCTCTTGATGGCGTCCGGGTTGGAGTCCGCCATCCCAGCGACGCCGCCGAGGTAGCAGGGGGTAGGCGAAGGAGAAGGGAGGAAGGACCGATTGGTGGTGGGCGCCGGCGCCTTCCTCCTTGCCCTGCCGCCTCTCCTGCTGTGCCCCCGATGAGAGTTGGCAGAGAGAGGAAAGGGGAAGAAGAGGTCAGGACTGACCAAGGGCTGAGATGGGGCGCTGACGCGTGGGCCCGGGGTGTTGGGTGTGAAAGGAGGGAAGCGCCTCTCCTCCACTCACCGATGTCACTGTCGAGGGAGCTACGTTGACCGACAAGTGGGCCCAAATGGCTGACGTCGTCATGGAGTCTAGGTGTTTTAACGGTGCTCTGAAAATAGTTCACACGTAAATGACGTAATCCCGCGGCCTGCAAATGTTCTAATTAAAATTTTCTGAAACGTTACTTACACGCCGATCTTTGCATAAACTGCTTTCGATATGGAACATGTAGGACGCTTGGGATTAGCTAAGATGCACTACAATAGTCATCTACTCGTATTCTCCTGTGGTTCTATTAGCATATTCTCAATTCATCACTTAGCTATTTTTCTGAAAATGATTGCTTGTACTTCTTTTAGGAAATTACATAAGTTTCTCGCAACAAATTCTGCTCTAGACTAACCTCCATCTTCCATATAGATCTGGGCATTGTTAAAAAATCAAATAAGATGAAGATAAATTAGATTTTATGTCGTCCTAACAAGTTCTCAACTCTGGATGAAGCTAGGAGCAGGGCTGCTGAGGGCAGGGGCTAGAGCTCCACAACTGACTTAGCCGCGTATACAAGAGGGTACTGGGTAGTGTGGTAGTGCCTAGAAGTTAACAGATTCTGAAGCTAATTTCTCCGTCCCAAAAATTGCAATTTATTTTAACTTTGTTTTAAGCTAGACATGTTTTAAATTTTAATAGGCTTACACAAAAAACCAACAAACTTTCACTTAGGCAGAAGCTAACCATGGACAAGGAATACTAAATAGGATTAGCTTATGGAGCCCAATTTCTAGGTTGTGTTATGGAAAAGCTTGGTGGCCTTATGTTGATGACCAAAATTGACACAAGACGAAGACGACGATCCACGCAAGACGGCGCAACCAGGCGGCACCGGCCCTAACCGGTTTAACCGGTTAGGGGGACCGGTCTGACCAATCTCCTCTGAGGAAACCGACTAGGGTTAGAATTTCTAGTTTGTGACGAGTTGTATTTGATTTTTCTTGTGGGACAAGACCTACCCTCCCTATAAATATAAGGGGATTCGGCCGGTTGAAGGGA
>JAZFNS010019999.1:64075762-64087041 GCA_037127165.1 Alloteropsis angusta | reverse complement strand
ACATAGTTTATGGGGTTATCCAGACTTTGGCCATACTTGAGGGGAGTAATTTGGACTTCTTCGTATAATATAAGCATCCATAAAATGCATTCAGGGCACGTTGATACGATCATTTCAAAAATATTCTTGTTGCCCCCTCATTTATCCTTGAAAATTACAGGGCCATTGTACCTAGGGCTAGGATATGACAACTTAATTGTTGAACTTCTAGTAGTGGCAATCTATATATATTAAATCTTATAATCTAATTCCAGTTCTACATACAGTGACATGTTTGTTCTAATTATATTTTAATTCATTTTTTCATCAAACTCTCTGTGTATTTACGCCATCCGCAATGCAGTTTCAACACAATTAATTTATTTCCTCTCTGGTTTTGTTCATGGAGTATTTCTATAATTTTATATTCACAGTAGAAATTTTCAGGAAAGCAAACCCTGCTATGGGTGCGTCTAACAGCCGGCATGTTGAAACAGACGGAGGAGAAAATGTCAGAATCAAGTAGCAGCAGCATCTGTGCAAGGTCAGAATGCAAAACTGGAAGATGCTGTGAGTAATCTACTGGCCTTTCTAAACATAATGAGATAACTCTTTTAAAGTATCTGATTGACTTTCTAGTAACTAGGGGTGAAATACTAATCCTAATCTGTACCCATCTTATTCTGCAGTATGCACTTGTCCCAGATCTAGATCATACCACATCTTTCTTTGGTCTATATGATGGCCATGCAGGTTTGATCGTAATTCTTTTGTTACCATAACTTCTCATGTCAATCATCAGTTAAATCCTCACGGTTTTTTTTTCTAGACTAGGAACTCTCAAGGAGTTAATTCACAATCCTCCAGAAAACGTAACTAGCGTGCACCGTGCATGTGTTTGTTAAATTGTCTACATGCTCTGTTTGATATTTTGTTATTCAAATTGTAGTTTCATATTCAGCTTCTATGCTCATAATATACAGTAATTTAATGATAGTACAGTTTGACATGCTTAGATAAACCTAATTATGAATCCTTAGAGTTGTTAATATAGCTTGATATTTTTTATTTAGGCTTGATTAAGAGGCTTGACATCTGTCTCTGGCAAGGGAGGTTAAATTAGAAGAAAAGAGTTATTACAGATGTTTATTAGCTATAGTTATAATTTCAATCATATGGAGCTGTATAGTAAATAATTTTGTTCTCAGTTAGCTGAACCAATTGCACAGGCAATTCAGTTAGTTCTGGAAAAAATGGGGACTGACAAGGAATCACAATTCAGTAGGGATTGGAAAGAAGTTCTCATGAGAAAAATGTTGTCCAAATCCAATATATGCTTTCTCCTATGAAGCTCTTTCCTTCTTTTTTTTACCATGCTGTGAAAGTGTGACGTGATGATTAAGCTTCCGAGTACAGCAGCATAGCAATATACTCGTTGAATAGGTAGCATTTTACTACATTACTGAGATAAAATGGCCATAATGAACTGTTTGTTTTCTCTTTCAGGAGTTGAAATAGCATTACTTTGTGCGAGACTGTTTCATATTGAGCTTCGTGTCAATCCAAACTATCAGACCAATCTAAATAATGCAATGAGGAGTGTGTTTTCCAGGTTCACTACTATATCTCCTTTTTATATAGTTGGAGTGGAAAGGGACAATATGGTCTCCATCTTGATCTTGCATTTGTTGCATATGCGGAACAGCAAATATGAAATATGCAATGTTGCCTTCTTGTTGCAGAATGGATCAGATGTTGCAACAATCAAATGAATGGAGGGAACTAGTTACTCCTACTGATAGTAGCAATTGGATAAAGCGTCTCATAAATGCTGTTATTATTGACCCTTGGCGCTGCAAATGGGTAAAATATCAACTCCCGAATGTTATTTAAACATACAACTGTTCAAGAAATTAATCAAAGCTTTATCAGTTGAATACTGTGCATAATATATCTGTAAAAGGAACTGGAAGGATGGGTATGATATGGACAGTATTTTGTTCTTTCTCAAGATGTCAATTGGGGTCGGAATTTAAGCACCTAGCTAAATTAGATGGTACGTCTAGTTCTTGGTTTACTGAATTGGAAGCCAAAATCATGTTTGAGAAAAAAGATGTTCGAGTCCAAAAGGTTTCTTAGGTTCTCAATCCACCTTGGCATTATCTACCCAGCTTAAGGTATCACTGGACATATCACATTTTTGTTTCAGCTCATCATTTCCTTAATATTGTTTGCTTTATCACAGCCCCTTCTAAGCCTCTTCTCCTTGCTATCCTCTCTTTCGTAAGATTTTACAATTTCTGTTCTGTACATCACTTTGTGTTTTATCCTCAGGGAACTCCTTATATACCACCACAAAATATGGGAACCTCAGTAAGTGTGGTTGTCACTAGAGGCAACAGAGTGACTGTTGGAAATGTTGGAGATTCCCATTGTGTAGCCTCAAGGAATGGTCAGGTGAATGATTTGTTTCATGTCAAATGCCTGGCTATAAATATATAATTTTCATAGCAAATGCATTCAAGCGATGACTAAAAATTGTGTGTCTCCGTTGTATCAAAAGGCAACTCAATTATCCACCGATCACAAACCAAGCCATCGGGGTGAAAGACGGAGAATTGAAAGAGCAGGAGGAAAGTTATACTTGAGTAAGTTTGTTGCAATAGAAGCAGCACGAGTGGCTGGTTACGCTGCGTATCGAGGAATATTACATACCTCCAGATCGATTGGTATAGTCTTACCTGATTTCCCTTTGTCATTTGTATGTAATATAATATATTGCACTGGAATTGATCTCTATGCTTATTTACAATTCAGGTGATTTTGTATTCAAGCAGAACAAGAATTTGCCTCCTGATGAACAGATGGTGATATGCAACCCAGACATTCGCTCTGTACGTGCAAAAAAACTTGTCTTTAGCATAGTACAAATTTGTTTTGTTGGGAGCAATCTGATGGGAGATGGCATCTTTTGTTGTTAGATGGAGATAACCGATGGTGTTGAGTTTCTTGTCATAGCAAGTTACCGTATATGGTAAGTCATCACTGAAAGATAACAGAAGTGAATTCTCAATTAATTTTCTGACAGGTCCAAAAATTAATGCAGAAAACAAGTGCACATGTTAGTTAGTAGCTTGCATTCTAGTTTCAGTATTAATTGTATCTATCCGGAGGGATCTGTACATTTTTCGATCAGTTAATTGTATGCAGCTTAAACTGATTTCTTCTGGGGAAGTCTACTGTACCATTACCATACTTTTGCACGATCTCTCCGGATTAGGTATATTTTAAGCTGGTTATGTAATGACCTTGGAGAGGTCGAAGTTACCATGCGGAAGAATTTTTCCAATCCTTATTAACTACTAGTGCTTTCTGATATAGTTGAATCATGACTTGTTATTTGCTTGGCTTAGCTAGCTGAAGATGACGGATCGGGGATATATTTTATTGTTCTGTTAGAGCTTGCTTCAGGAAACCTCTAGATTTTGGGCCTGAATTCAGATGTAGTAGGCAGTATAAGTTGTGCAATAGGATCTGCTTTTGACATAGTTCTATGCGCACTGGCGAGTGCTAATAGTACATCATTGAACTCAACTTTACCGCGATATTCTATGTTCTATCCACTATCTAACTAATAAAAAAAAACTAGCCAGTGAAGAACAAGATAACAGAGGACAAAATCTTAAGAGTTTTTATACAGATCTTCTTAGTTTTCTTTTCTTTCTCCTTTATCTTGAGCTTCAGAGCTTGGAAGTAAAATAACTTTCTTATCATCTAATGAGAAGGCAGTGCACCTGAACATTTGACCCAAAAAACCTAGCCTTTTGAAGTAGTATCCATTGCATTGCATATCTGATACTATTTTGTTTAGTGCCTATGCTAATATTACTTGCGGGTCTTGTTTTCTTTTGGGCAGGGCATCTATGACATGTCAGGCTGTGGTTGATTTTGTACACAGAGAATTAGGATCTGTGAGTATTTCACTCATCTTTTCTGTCTGTCATGCTATAGTGTTTTACATGAAAAGAAATCCCTACCGAATGAAACAACCTTTACCGGGCACAAAGGCACAAGTAACAACTTAACACTGAACTTAGATTAACATCTGAATTCCTACACTCTCGGAATGCTGGCGATGATACGCCTGAACTTGCTGTAATTTCATTGCTTTGCGGTAATGAAATTCGGGCAAAGCCCATGATGGAAAAAAACGTTCGTTCGTTCATGATGGAAAAAAACACACTGAACTTAGATTAACATCTGAATTTTCTACACTTGATAGCACAACCATTTCTATTTCATTTGTGGTCACAGTTTGTATCCTTGACAGAAAAAGTGTCGCCCTGAACATGTGATTTGTTTGTCTGTGAGAAATGCAGGGGGAGACCGACCTGCGCGTCATCTGCGAGAGACTTGTGCACCACGTACAGCCATCGCGTCCCGATGCGACCATCATACTGATCCAGTTCAAGCACGGCGCCCCCAAGGGCACCGAGGGGAACGAGGAGGACAGCGACGATCAAGAGATCAAGTCTGATGCCAGAGATGACCAGGAGATCAGGTCTGATGCCAGTGATGAGCAGCAACCCTTCATTCCGGATCGCGAGACGATATCAAGAGCGCTCGAGTTCGTGAGGAGGAAGCGGAGAGCTCAGGAGGGAAATCTTAGCCGCACTACCGCACAGAGTTTTCCCTGAGAGAAGAAAGCTCTCCTGGGATTTTGCAGGTTTTGCAACAGACAGTGCTGGTTCCGTTTGTACCCTTGGTCGAAGACAGAGAGCCAGAGAGGGTTAGGCCGGTCCAGTCGTGTTATTACGCCATTGCATAGTAGGATGATAATGTCTTAGTGTCCTTTTTCTCTTATTACTCGAGTAGTGCCTTCTGATATGCTGGGTACGTTCCAGAGCAGATTTTGCTTGCTGTTCTGATTTCTCACGTTGGATCTTGAAGGTTCAGACTTCAGAAACGAGCTGCTAATAGCACATGTTTTGTACGGAGTAGTATGTTCTGGTTCTCTGAATTGAGTTACTAGTAACTTTGATGGCCATTGTGTAGGTTTTCGTGACATGCATTTGATTTGGCTGCACAGTAGTAAAAATGAAACTGTGAAACTAATTGAGTTACTGCATTCTGTTTCCCTAAAAAAAAAGTTACTGCATTCAGCGAGCAAGCATCAGCAGCTTTTGTTACTGCTGAGTGCTGACGAAGTTAAGCACATAGCATTTTCACCGCTACTGTCGATGAAAAGTGTAATTAGTAGGCAAGTAGCAGTAGGACAGACGAGGCCCACCGAAAGATGCAACGGGAACAGAAACAAACGGGGTAAAGATCGGAATCGGATAGCAGAAAAAATGGAAGGTCAAGACGGCGTGGGACTGTGGCCTTGGCCTGTGGGTCAGCATTGCGACAGTGCGAATCCGACTTGGGATCCAGCTTCAAGGTCGGACGCCTGAGGCCGATTCGGACTCGCTCTACTTGGTGCATAAATAGTTGGGCGCGGGCAGCGCCATGGGCCGCTCTTTCCTCCGCCGCCAGCCCGCCACTGCTGCCAGGCTCTCCAGCAGGCTCTCGCGCTCCGAGCCACCGAGGTAATGGACGCCTTCACCATGCGGCCAGTTTCTCGTCTTCTTCAGCCACCGGGCTTCGAACCCTCCCAAAGCGACGGCGCCGCCGCCATCATGCACACCAACCCCTTCAGCTTCGGCCTTGACATCGCGCTTCCTCCGCCTGCCAGCTTCGGGCCTTTCTCCGGCGGCGGCCCCGTCCACGCGCTGCCCCGCGATTCCTTCGGTTTCAGCCTTGACATTGCACTTCCTCCGCCTGCCAGCTTCGGCTCGTTCTCCAGTGGCGGCCCCGTGCACGCGCTGCACGGCAATCCCTTCAGCTTCGGCTTCGATGCTTTCTCCGGCGGCGCCGCAGTGCACGCGCTCTACACCAATCCCTTCAGCTTCGGGTGTGAGTGTGACTTTGGCCTTGCTCGTCCTCCGCTCACCGGCTACGATCCTTTCTCCGGCGGCGCCACAGTGCACGGACATGAGCACAGCAACCCATTGCCCTTCACCGTTGATCGTTGGGATGATAATCTTCCTCTGCCCGCCGCGTTCGGCCCCTTCTCAGCCGGCGCCGACACCCACACGTGGCCGACGAACCTTGAAGATTACGTTCCGGCCGCCGACTCCCTTCGGACGCCGGTCTACGGCAGCAACCCCTTCAACGCTGACGGCGGCGCCGCCCGTTCCATGGAGGTTCTAGCGCCGTGGGAGTCGGGAGTCTACAATGGTCACCTCCAGCCGGCCGTCGACGAGCCCGTATCAGTATCACCCCAGCTGATCCCAGCGCCTGCCGTTCCGGTCTGCTCGTCCTACGACGACGACATCGAGGCCACCCTCCGGGCCCAGGAGGAGGACGTCAAGGCGCGGCCGTCGCCGGACTACCTGGAGACGACGCAGGGAGGGCGGATGAGCCCGGAGATGCGCAGCTCCCTCGTCTGCTGGATGATCGAGATCATCCAAACCTACGACCTCGGCCCCGCCACGCTCCACCGCGCCGTGTCCTACGCCGACCGCTTCCTCTCGGCGCGGCCCCTCGCCGACGTCAGCCCGCACCGGCTCAACCTCCTGGGCGCGGCGGCCGTGTTCGCCGCTGCCAAGTACGAGGACCAGGGCACCAAGAACAAGCTGGACGCCAGGGAGCTCGCCCGGTACGGTGGGTTCGCCGGGAGCCAGGAGGTGGTGGACATGGAGCGCGCGCTGCTGGCGGCGCTCGACTACCGGCTGGGCGGGCCCACGGCGCACACGTTCGTGGAGCACTTCACCCGTGGCTACAGCTCCAGCTCCAGCGAAGAGGAGGACGAGCTCCAGTTCAGGGCGCATGACTTGGCGAACGTGTCGCTGCTCCACTACGGCTGCCTGGAGCTCAGGCCGTCGGCCGTGGCTGCGGCGGCCATGTTCCTGGCGAGGCTGACGCAGAAGCCGTCGTACGGGCAGATGATGAGTTGGAACAGGGAGCTCAAGGAGCTGACGGGGTACAAGCCCAAGGATCTGGAGCATGGCGTCGACGCAATACGCTCTCTGATTCCCAAGGATGATGGTAATGGCTTCGACATCGTCGACATCTTTCCAGTGTTCTATGCGGATCCTGACTAGGACGAACAGCAGATTGGTGCACTGCTGCACGGAGAAGCAGTATACAGAGGTTGGTTAACTGCAGACCATGTGAGCAGTGACACTTGCTCACAGTCACAGACAGACACTCCAGATTGGGTTATGGAAAAAATCGAGCATATAGTTTTCTTTGTATGTTTGTGGATGTAGTTGTGTATGACAGTATGAGATTTGTTAATAGCGTTTCACATTACCCACAAGACGTGACCCGTTTCTCAGCAAAAATTGAAGCAGACTCTAAAGAGCAATGCTACAATAAAAAACACTCGCTCCGACTCACAAAGATTGGCCGTTATTGGTTTAATCATATTGATAGGATGTCTGAAAGTGTTTCAAAAGGAAAACATACTATTTGCAGATTATGGTGTTATAACGTCTATAATATTCTTCTCTCCAAAAAAAAATTCTAGTAATACTCTAACGGGCAAGGCATATGGTCCGTTTCTCGTAATCACCTTTTGCCAAAAATTTCCCACATTTCGGTTTGTACTCCTAACTCCTAATCCTATCTGCTTCTATGATATTATACCACACAAAAATAACTCAGCCATGCATCTTATTAGTAACGTGTACCTTTGCTACACAAATAACTGGCATCAAACTAGAAAGCTTCAACTAATAAATGGAAGTCTCTTATACACTCAAACAATAACTACTCTTGTTAATAAAACTAGTTTACTACAAAATCCTTAATAATTTAGATCTAGTGAATATTGTAAAGGTCTCCTGCATAACAATTTCAATGAATAGGAATGCTGAAAGAAAAACACTGACTCAAAGCGCCTAATTGTGGTCATTGGTTGATCCATTAAAAGGATGTTGAAAAATAAAACTGCAGCTCAATAAATACTCACATTATTTGCACATTCACTTATTTTATGCTTAGCGGGTAATAGCACTTAGTTTGCTACTCAAAATAGGCATTTGTAAAATGACACTCTTTTTTTTCAAAATTGCAAATTTGCCTCTTCGGTGTCATTTTTACAATTTTGAGCAGCAACTTGAAATTTGGATAAACCCTAATGGCATTTTCTCAATCACTCCTATTGTCAGTCACCATTTGGACATACTATCTCCTTGCACTATATTGACAGCATACTGATCAATGTCACACTAGTAATATGGATAGTTCTTAATTAATGCGCTCCAAAATAAATAGATAAATCAAACAGCTACACAAAAATAATGGTTGACGGATAGTTCGCTACGCAACAAAATCGCATAGACTCACTTGGACGTATACATGACGACAAATAGCTATGCTACCCAATTCTTGGTAATAGTTGGTATCAAACCAAAAACGTCGATAGAAAGTCATAACGCCATACCGAATAATCGGGTAAGGCATATATCTTTGTTCGAATAACGGTTAACGGATAGTTCGTTGCACGCCGCGCAACAAAATCGCATAGACTCACTTGGCCGTATGCATAACGACAAATAGCTCTGCTACCCAATACTCTTGGCAATAGTTGGTATCAAACCAAAAACAACAATAGAAAGCCATAACGCCATACCAAATAATCGGATAAGGCATATATCTTTGTTCGAATAACGGCTAACGGATAGTTCGTTTCACGCCGCGCAACGCGCCAAGATCAATCAAACAAGCATGCATAACCAAAATCAGAGTGACTGATCTTCGCTGCACTGGAACGACGTCGAGCTGTTCTCTCCGGCTTCATCGTCTTCATAGACGTCGTCGTCGGCCAGGGACATCTGGCTGAGCCGGCTGGGCCCCGGCGGAAACCAGCACCGGCCGGACCTCTTGGACGCCTCCTGCATCTCAATGCGCCGGCGCGTGGCGTACTCCTCCTCCAGCACGAGCCGCCGGATCAGCACGGCGTGGTCCGGCGACGGCAACGTCCCCAGGAAAACGGAGCTCCAGTTGTTCCACTCCCCCGCCGGCATGCTCACGGCGGGCATAAGAACCGGCGGCGAACGGCCGCCGGATCGGACGCCCCTCCCCCTCCTCGGCGTCAGGGCGCTGGCGTGGACGCCGGAGCACACCGGCGGCGCGCAGATGCACGCCACGCGCGCGAGCGCCGACCCCACCGCCCTCAGGGACGAGCACCAGACCGGCGTCTTCCTCCTCCCCCGTGGCGCGCGCTCCCCCGCTCGCACCGGCGCCGGCGCAGGCGCTTCCACGGCCACGCCGGCGGGCTGCTGCCTCCACTGGATGAGCCCGCCCAGCGCGCGACGGTACCACGCCGGGCGCGCCCTGGAGGCGGCACCGCTCCTCCCGCGCGCGGCGGCGCCGGCGCTGCCACCGTCCCTGCACCGAAATCAGCTCACGATTTCACGAACACAACCTTGTTGTTGGCAACCAGCAGTGATCGATCTTCAGAAACACAAAAAAAAACTACGACAAAAAGAACCGTGGTGATCGTGCACTCGTGATGAACAAGAACAACCCCGCACCACCTCGAGCGGATCCGCGAGCCGTCCCGCCGCTGCGCCGCCGCCTCCATTGCACGCGGACGCGACCTAGCCGACGAACCGAACTCCTCGCTCCCGTCTCGCGTCCCGAGGAGACGAGGATGACGACGAGCCAAGCCCCTTGTTGTCTCTGGCCTGGCGTCGAGAACCGTGTGCTGCTGCTGGAGTGACGTTCCTCGCCTCCTTTTTAGTACTTATCGATGGTTCTAAACTCGGCCCCGTCGCCGAGCGAGCCACAGATCAACCCCTGATCACTTCCACTAATCAAGTGTTCAGGCATTAATCCCCGTCACGCTAGCTTGTTCTGTTGCGCACGTACGAGCGCGGCGGAATCCTGGTGCCAAGGCAGAGCAAAACGGGAGTGCATTCATTCTCAGACGGGCTGTGGGATATGGGCCATTTATTTTTGGGCAGATTTTGGTTGCCTGGCAGTGGAGTGCGCGCGCGTGTGTACACGGTTGTTGTTCAGGGATCAAGGGGGAGATTTGAAGTGAAGTGGTGCGTTCCTGGGTGCTAGAGTTTGGGCGATTGAATGCTGGAGATATGGATGAAACTGAAAGTTGAAAAAAAAAAGAAGAGCGGGACGGTTGGGTGGGGGTTATTCAGAAGTGTGTTCGAAGTAGAAAAAACCTTGTTGAGTGCAAGGGCCAAGAGGGTTTAGTGAAATTTATTTGAACCTAAAAAACACTGAAGATCAGAGNNACCTGCGCGGGCAAAGCCCACATGATTTCTAGTCATGCCCGATAACCACTCCGGCACGACCACTTCGATGTACTAGACTGAATTTTTAACGAACAAAGCCACCTACAAGTGATTACGACATACTTAAGAACTAACATCATTTTGTTTTGCGGGCAAACACTAACATCTTCGACGGGAAATGCTAACACATAAAAACAAATGGCAAACACACTACCTGTGTTAACAGTTGGGCTTCTAGTGGTAGGCTGGTAGCCTCGTGGGCACTGGGCTGTCACAAGCCGGCTGCGCGAGATCCCCGAGTCCGGCCGTGAAGACGCATGAGAACGGCGGGGGTTGTTGTACGAGGTGCGGTCTCGTTCGCCCCGCGGTCCCATTGATCCAAACCGCCAAACAGAAAACCAGCGCGGCACGCCGGCGCGCCGCCCCCACGCCACGCGGACGGCCGCGAGGCGCAGGCGCAGGCGCAGGCGCGGAGATAGCCAATCTGCATCTGCCACGGCCGGCCGGGTACGACGTGGGAGGCGCGGGGCAAGGGGGGCCCGCGGTTGCAAATTGCATCCCTGCTGCACGTGCACGTCAGCTAAAACCAAATCCTATCCCTCGATTTCCGATTTCGAGATCTGACGGTTGGCAATGTAGTACGCCACAAGAACGCTGAAATTAGCAGGTGTACTATGATTTATAGGGGAAAAAAGAAACTATAAATTCTGAGCAGTATCACATTACGTGCATCGGTAACTTATGAAAGTTAAACGAATGGATTCACATTTGGAATTTCCATCATCGCCTGATTTGTTGACCTAAGTCTTGCATACTTCGTCAGACAACTGCTGCGTCATGCGGGCACGCCTGCGCCTGCGCCTCCCAGGGGAACCAGGCCCCCGGCGGGCCGCGTGGGCGCTGGAGCAGCAAATCAGCGTCGCCCAGTGTTCGTGTGGGGTTCGGCCCGAGTGCGTCCACGCGCAGGCAGGCTGCCCACGAGCCCACGACGCGTGT
>JAZFNS010019999.1:64038270-64048407 GCA_037127165.1 Alloteropsis angusta | reverse complement strand
ATTTAGCACTCGAGCCGATCTCGAAACAAGCCTCAAACGAGCCGAACACGAGCGACTCACGAGCCTCGAGCTTTTTTTAACAGCCCTGGTTGCTCCTCGCGGCGGCTGGTGGTGACTGACGGACGGTGACGAATGAACGCAATTATGCAGCTGTTATTTACACGAACACGAGCAAAGGGTCGAGAAATGATTCGGGGAGAACGAAGAGAGGGGTAGGAATGAGTTGGTGCGGTGCTGAATCTCGTGATTGCCGGAAGCCAGGAAACGACTGGATTCTACGAAAGCGTACGGCGCTCTCGTTCTCCTTTCTCGTCCTCCCCCTTCTTCACCTGCCGCCGCAGGCCCGGCGCCCGCAGCCCTTTACAACTAGCGCTCGAGCAGGCCACCTCTGAGAGCAAGACGGTGGTGTCACTGTCATCCTCTCCAGCTTCACTAATCAGCGGTGCTACATAAAACTATCAATTCGAAAGAGAGTTCGTTCCAAAAAAGAAAAAAAACAATTTGAAAAGCTGCAAGCTTTGATGATGTGCGGTCGACCCTACACACTCCAGTGCCTAGTCATCGTAAGCCTGGCTAATCATTGGGTTTATTCGAGGTCTCATTCAACAGTACTACGTTCTTTCTTTCGTTACCTGCTGCCGAAATATATTAAGAAGGTAAGTTGGGCACACAAGCGCCTAGTTTAGTGTCACGGTAGCTACAGCAGTACAGCACTAACACTTCGCCGCGAGAGCTTATAATTAGCATCATGATGTACTTGCTTTATTAGCTGCTTTAAGACTTGCTTTTTGCTGCTCCAAATTGACCGACGCCTACCACTCCTCGATCTCCACCGATTTCCATTCCACCACAGAGCGTACTATAGCATGCACACATCACAGCAATGCCGCCATCCCTTGCTTTAATTTTGTCACAAGAGAACAAGATTACATCTGTAACAGTCTATCTCCAACACGCTCTCCCATTTTTTTAAATTAGATTAGACTTGCTTGATGTGAGTAGTAAAAAATGGAATGGCCTCAGCTTTCAGCGGTGCACGCCGTGGAGCAGAGCACACACACCGTTCCGACGGCCGAGCCGCACCAACCTGCAAATCATTGCATCTTTCGGCTCCCCGCCGCCAGCCAGCCGACGAGCACGCCGCTCCCGGCTCGCTTTAAATGCCCGAGCGCACAGGCCGTGTCAGGCTTCCGTCCTCTCTCCGTTCCATTTCCTCTCCCAGAATCGGCCGGCTCTCCCCGTCGCGCGCGTCCGGTGGTGGCGATGGGGCAGTGCTTGTCGTGGGCGCTGGGCCTCCTCCTGCCGTCGCTGTGGGAGGCCGAGGTCGCCGTCTCCGCCACGGCGCTGCTCATCGCCGCGCTCGTGCTCTTCCTCGTCACGACGTCGGACCAGCACGCCAAGCCTACCGTCGCCGGCGATGGCGGCGGCGGCGGCGTCAGCTCGCCAGCCTCCTCCTCCTCCTCGCATTCCTCTGCGGCCGCGACGTGCCGCCGTGACGCCAGCCGCGGCGCGAGGGGCAGAGCGGTTGCTGAGATCACTTGCGCTCCCGGCGCCTGCGGCTACGTCGTCAAGGTAACAACTGCAGCTCTGACCGACGTGCCCATTGCACTTGCACGCGTCTCTTGTCTTCCCTTTTACGTGTTCTCGTATGTGTGTGTGGAGCTGCTGCTCATTATTGTGCTCGACCTCAGCTGGAGCTGCTCTCTGCCAAGTACCTCATCGGCGCCAACCTGGACGGCAGCTCCGACCCCTTCGCCATCATCTCCTGCGGCGAGCAGAAGCGATTCAGGTGTCAATGCATCTTCGTAGGATCATCGTAGATGAGCTTGTGAATGATTCTGAGCAAAGTGACGCCGCCTCTCTGCAGTTCCATGGTGCCCAGCCCAAGAAATCCTCTGTGGGGAGAGGAGTTCAACTTCCTTGTCGATCAGCTCCCGGTGGAGGTAAGCAACAACAGCATCACCGCATTTGAAATTTCGAACCACGTGACAGCCACTGTACCCACCATCTATCCACCACCCTTTCAAGAAACTTTCCAAAAATAAAAAATCTATCCACCATTGCACTTCCGTTGCAGCCACCAGCGTAAGACTTTCAGTTCAATCATCGCCATGTCAGGTTCCCAACAAAATGATGGATGCCTCAACACGAGTTAACCCAGCCATTGCATTCATCCAGAGTGCCTGTCTGTCCCAAGCGTGAGAGAACAGCAACAGTGTATGGTCTGATACATAAACAAACGCTGCGCTAGAGATGGCCCAGGGTGTACGCCAGCCTTGTTCCGATACAAAACTGTTGCTTTTGCCACTGCAGTACTACCAGCACTACTAACCTACTATATTGTCAGCCCTTTTCATTCCTGCAGGCCTGCTTAGAACCTTCGGAGAACAGCGCTTTCCTTTTGCTGCTGAACTTTGAGAATTTGGATTCGAAGTACATGGGGAAAAAAACTTGAAAAGCGCTTTGCTGCGTCGTAATCATGTGACAGAAATATTTGCCCAGCTCATCCCACCCCAACCCCACCCACAATTAGTGAGTGCTACATATGGCCAAGCATAAACTAGACTGCCCAAATTCAAGATTTAAGTAGTGAACACCAGCCTGCAGAAAGGTGTATAAAGTAGCATCAGGAACCAGCATAATGAACTTGGGAGTACAGGGCGTGCATTGTCGCGCGTTTGCAGCATCATAGCTTCTCTGAAGTCACATTTCTTGCCTTAAGGATAATATCAACGTGACCTGCCAATGATTCAAGTAAGATTAACATGGAATAAGTTGCATAAGTTACAAAAATAAATAGGTAAACTACGATTAAGTTCAGAATGTTTCCTATCCCCACAGCTAGGTCCAAATCTGAATGAAAAATTGAGAGCATCTGGTTTTCATAAAAAGAAAACTTAAGAACATTGAAAACAAATGTTTTTTCCCATAATATTTGATGACATGCCTTGTTACTTTCTGCATAGGTAACCATAACTATATACGATTGGGACACTGCATGCAAATGCAAAGTTATTGGATCTGTTACTATAGCTGTTCTCAGTGAGGACCAAACTGGGGCTAGTTGGTATGAACTGGACAGCAAATTTGGTCAGGTAAGACATGACTTTATGAAAGCTTTGCAGCAGAGTGCTTTGTTGCACTTGCCTCCATCTTGATAGTTTTAATGAATTTCAGCATGTATTTACAATTCCAAAAACATCTGGTTGCAGATCTGCTTGCGTCTTCGTTCAACTAAAGCATTTCCAGATTCTGCTAGGTAACCTTGTTTATTTTGGAAAAACAGCAGCAGTATTCTGGAATGTAAACATCATCCCCATTTAATCATATTTGCCAGCTTCTCTGAAGAATGTTCTGGAGCTGAGTCCCCTAGAAAGATGATATTGAAGAAGCAACGCCAAACAATGATTGAAGGCATTGGCCCTCTGCAAACCATATATAGACTTCCTCATGATGAAGTACTTATTCTCGACAAATTGTAATGCCATAAGTAGAGACTGATAATTTTCTGACTTTTCCGATCTATCTCCTATGCTTGCAGATTGTTCACCAAAGTTACTCCTGTGCTCTAGAGAGGTGTTTCTTGCACCATGGCCGTATGTACATATCCCAATGGCATCTGTGCTTCCACTCTAACGTATTCTCAAAACAATTGAACGTAAGCAAATCTTCATTCTGAAGTTGGATGCATACACTGACTGGAGATGAAATGTGCATTAGGCTCTATTCAGACTTCTTCAAATCCAAAACTGATACTTGGACAGTTGTAAATGATAAGGCAAATCGTAGTATCATCTCATCAGCCTAAGAAAATCTGCAAAAGTTTAGTTGTTATTCCAGCTTATATAAATGTTAGTACCTCCCTGGCACAAATAATGTACCGAAACCAATAGATAACAGTATGACATTAGGGACAAGAAATTTTAGACTAAATTTTCATTGAGTTCCTTCTCTAATATCTGCAATTTTTTAGGTGATTATTCCATTACAAGACATAGATGAGGTATGCAACCAGTATAGCCCTTTCTGCCTTTAGTATCTGCTTTCTTTTGGCTGAAAGAGCTGATATACAAATCAATTTATCCTGCAGATAAAAAGAAGCCAGCATTCTCTTATCAACCCATCGATTATTATTTTTCTTAATGCTGGTGCAGATGGCCATGGAACACCTCGTTCATGCAGTCAAAATGGTAAATCACTTTTCATTGACACAATCTCAATAAGTTAGATACAAGCACACACTTAATGGGAAACCTAGGCCTTATGGATTTCATCTGCAAGATTTCTAAAAATTTTAACCAGAGATCTTGACTGTACCATTTTCAAGCAGAAGTACTCCTGTACTAGAACCAAGTAAACCAGTACCAAGCAACACAACACCATCACAATAACTCATAGATATAACATATGTGCCATTCTGGAAAACTATGAAGAGAAATTTACTGTTGAGCACCTGTATAATTTTTCAGGAAGGATTAGGTATACCTTCGCATCATTCTGGAGTAGAAACCGTACATTTAGAGCTCTAGAGACTGCACTACAGAGTTATGAAGCAACCTTGGATGCTGAAAAACAGGTATTTAGAAAGTGTTGATCTTTATCCCATATCTTTCCATCTTGTCTTGTGGAATTACCTGATATCTATGCATGTTATCCCACAACCAGGTGAGAGCACATGTACTTCTACAAAAAGAAAGGAACAGTGTACTTGGTAGTAAGGCAGACAGCACAAAGACACCAGAAAAAAACACTGAAAAGGCTATAACATTACAACCTTTCATCAACGAACATGTTCTTGCAGATGTAACCAGTGTGAGCATCCCACTTTATTCTACTAATTCTTCTGATGTGTAATCCATTTCATAATTCTGGTATGACTTATCAAGCAGAAGTTCTTCCCTGGTACACCCGAGAAGTTTTTCAGTACAATATTGGGTGACAGTTCAATGTTTTTCCAGCAATACCGAGACGCAAGAAAAGATACAGACTTAAAGGTGCCTATTTGTCTGTTGCACTATATGCATGTTCTGTTTGTTAATGTTAATTTCCTGGAGCTGTTACTCATTTTGACTGGTGACTGCAATGACCATCATAATTTAATAGATAAATGTTTGGATTTTACTGCAGCTGAGCAAGTGGTGTGCCTCAGAAGAGTATGGCGGCAAGGTTCGTGAAGTAACTTTCAGGTCACAATGCCAGAGTCCTTTGTGTCCTCCAGACACTGCAGTGACAGAATGGCAGCATGCTTCTTTCTCAAAGGATAAGAGAAACTTGGTAACAACAACTTGAACAAATATAACACTGCAATTTCTCTGGAGAGTTTTCCCATCAATAAAATTAATGCATATTTATCTGGTTTCAGATCTATGAGACAAAGCACCAGGCACATGATGTTCCTTTTGGCTCTTACTTTGAGGTATCTGGCATCTGATATAGTACATTTTTGAAAAATAATAGTTGAAATTGAACATCTAAAGCATTTGAAGGATATTCATCAGCAAACTACTAGTTCTCTGAGATTCAGTAACATGTGTGCTTTTGGAAATAATTTAGTATTTAATAGCACCCTTCTACATTTTATATCTTTCTTCAGTTAATGTTTCACAATTATAAGATTTAATACTCCTATTGAATTAATTATATAGACACATGCTCATATTTATCACAGTAAGCTGTAATGCTAGTGAACAGAACATAAAGTTTAACCATTTCTTTTTCCATACAAGACTGCAGGTTATTTGATTTTGCTAGTATAGTGTAACTAACTTTTCAATGGGGAGAATTTTGGCTGATACGTTTCTTACAGATCCACTGCAGGTGGTCGCTAAGAACAACCTCCAGTTCAACATGTCAAGTAAATATAAAGATCGGTAAGTTGAACTGTAACTCCATAAAATCTATTCAGCAGAACATATTTCCGATAATATTACATTATTTTCTGCATATAATAGGCGTAAACATGAAGAAGTGGTGCATATTGCAATCCAGAATAAAATCTGGAGCAACTGATGAGGTATGCAACAGCACCCTTGATATGGTCTCTTTTTTCTCGAACACGCAGGAGAGCTGCATATCACTATATTAAGAAGAAAAGCAGGTGTAGAACCCAGTCACCAGTACACAGTTTTTTGGGGGAAAAACCGGAGAAAAAAATCTCCTAGCTAAAGTTCACTGATATTCACAACTCCATAACACAAGAAAATGGAAGGACAATAATTTAGACAATAGATTCTAATTTCTTGCACCATTTTGGCTTCATTTATTACTACTGTCAAATTAGGAATTACTACTGTCAAATGAGGAATGTGACAAAAAGACGATAAATTGACTCCAAGTTTCTCGGCACCACACAACCATCTAGTTATAATAACCATTAAAACAATGTAAGATTAAATAGAGAAACCAACAGCCAATACTGATCTTTTCAAAAATACCATTTAATGGATTGTTCTTGACATGATCTGGTATTCTGGTGCAGTACAGGAGAGAAGTTTGCAAGATTTTGGAGGCTGCTTGTGATTATTTCCTCAAATCCGAGTCAAATAGCCACGACAGTGACGAGATAGTGATGGCATCTTCACCGTGAAAACCTGCATATGAGATCGCGTACTATGCACATATACAAGTGCAGTGCGAACAAGTTCGCAAGATTTTACATGGTGATTATGATCACATACCCAAAGCTGGGAAATAGCCGTTATAGAAAAATCAAAGAAAAGCTGCGGTGGGAAGCCACTATGGGTTTGCATCCACACAAACAAGAGGCTTCAGACAATGGAGACGTTCCTGCAAAATAGCAAATCAGTATGATGCACCGCTCAGTACATCAGCCAAGTAATCATAGGTCAATATCGATGTTTGATACAAGCTTCAAAAGAAAAAGGGAAGTCTATACATCTGGAAGGACTGATGCAATTCAACTTCCAGCAGTAGTTAGTGCAAGTTAATATATCACTTTAACCAGTTCATATAAAATGTTAGATACCCAGAAAGGAATACAGGGGTCAGAAATCTCTCATTCAATTAATATCAATCAGTTCCTGGCAACTTGTCAGTCAGTTTTTTCTTTATCGGGTCAGTTTGTTACTTTGAACACGTAAACTATATTAAAACGGAAAAACTCCTGTGTACAACATGACCGGAAGAATATGCGAGTTATGTTCTGCAACTAAATGCATGTGGAATTTCTAGAAATGATATACTAATTCTCGGTCACAATTGGACATTTTTCAAGGATAATTTTCTAATAATTGGGAAACAGTCCTGCTATGATGAGTTCCTAACCTTGACGAGGTGGATGCTTATCAGATCAGATAAGAACAGGAAAACAATTGTCTTTATTACTTTGTTGAAATGCAATGCGCATGCAATTTTAATCACACCTTCCTTCAATGCCCAAGTCAATTGGGCTCTGCATCATGCATTAATTGTAAAATTATCAACCAAACATCTTAGCTAATCCAACAGATTGGCGAGACAAGTCAGAGAACTTCCATTATAAGGAGCAGCTTTCGATGCTAGAAGAAGCACAACACTAGCTTTCAGCAAGATGTAGTAAAGTAAGTTAGGAATTACACCTACCAGCACAGAGTGAAACCAGGCAAAAGATCATCCTAACATCTTCGAGTGGAAGATCTACCCTGGCCCTCCATTGACATATACAACTGGTACATGATATACTGTATCTGTCTCCAGTGATTCACATTGTTTGTATTTTGCAGAGTATACTACACATCACGTGGTAAAATGATTCTCGTCACATTAGTATTGTCACAGAAAGACAATGATCGTATAATTTGCTCAGCATAAACTAGAAGATCATCATGAATGACCATGCCATTGTTCTGTTCTTTAAAATTAGGATAAAACACCCCAATATCATAAAATATATCCCAACCTGGGAGAAAACCAACAAGGAGACAGATGATTCATATACAAACTAATCCCTGTGATAATCCAAGTATTTACTACGTCAGATACAAAAGACCAAAACGCCAATTGCATTGAACTAAAAAGATAACCCGTAGAAGCTGATATTTCTAAGCACTACAGTCCTTTATGGTCTGTACATGAACAAAAGAAAACATGATGGTAAACTGTATGGCAATGCTACTGAGTATTTACATGTCCTAAAGTACGCCAACCTGGTTTTTTCTGACACATATAGAATTACGGCAGTTATCATGCATTCCTTGACCTAAAATCATTCTCAAGCTTCTTCATCTTTGCCTCTTGTGTTTTGATATCGCGCTCAAGTTTTTTGATCTTTGCTTCTTGCTCCTTTATTATCAGAGTAAGGGACCTGACATCTAAAGCCCCAGACATTTCGTTAAGTGACTGTGCCTGTAAATATATTCAAAAAGAATTAGACTATACTATGTAAAACAGTCACATATTTTTCCCTTACAAATAGTCACCATCCTTTCTTCTGAAATCAGATAATGATACTGCTGGTTGCAAGGTATTCAATGATTACAGCTTGGTGTAGAAGATATCCCCTACTTCATCACATTGATAACTTGGCTAAGCTATTCTAGCACACACTACTAGAGCATATGCGTCAACATAGTTAAAATCAAGTTAAAGATGGTCAAATACAGATTACACTAACCTTCTCAAGGAGTTGTAACCGTTGATTCATATCATTAGCGGTAGCATTCTGTCTTGTAGTTGCTTGGAGAACATACAGCATATGTGTTTGAAGTAGCTTCGAACAATGATTATCAAGATTACCCTGTGGAAAGGCTGTTTCACATCCAACATGGTAAAAAGGGCAGTTGATAAGCTTCATAGGGCAAACTGTTGCACAATGTCTGTCCATCTCACAACGCATAACATGCTGCTCACACAGCAGATCACATGGCAGGGCCTTAAACGGACAGATGGAGTCATGCTCCTCAATATGAATGGCAGAAAATGAAGCTGAACATCCGTCGTTTTTGCAGTTCACTACCCTAAATTTGCACCGACTTCTGTGGTCAGCTAGCTTATCTTGCTCAACAAATCTCTCAGGGCAATGAAAAATGCATTTCATGTCTATGCTCTCAAGAATAGTCTCTGCAGTAGCCTTCCTTACTTCCAGTGCCCACACATTCTCAGTCTCCATCTTTTGCATAAAATCTTTAATTTTGTTCAAGCGGCTTTCACTAGACAAAAATCCAGACACATGACTCAGCACGTTCCTTTTCGAAGCCACAAAGTCATCAATCAAGTCTGACAGGAACTCGGTCGGCCTAGTGGATGCTTTCATTAACCGATCCGAATTATCCTCATCTCCACCTACAGATTCACGAATAACCGCTTCGGTTCTAACAAGAAGGTAATTTTCTAGTTCAGCCTTCACAGCAGCAGCTACAGAAGATGCACTCTTGAATATATCACCGGTGGTGCTGTCCACTGAAGCTGTGGCCAATCCACGAAGCATAAGTTCTGCCATGCTATTTACAGCCTCCGTGTCGCACAGGTCACACCGTGAACTATAGCCATCTTGCTCCACCATGCTCATAAGTTTGTCCACTGAAATTCCGAGCAGTCTACTTCAATTGGTCCATAAGAGTCCTGAGAAAATAAAATAAAATAAAATAAAACAGATTAGAAGCAAGTCGACATCTGTCCTTGTATATGGAGAAAAATATGGGCAATGAGCAATCCATTGACAAAGAAGATTGAAAGGCCCAGAGTGAAATCTTCAGATAGTTCTACACCATCCATTTAGAAGCAAGAATGGCCAGGACCATCTCCAAGTCATGCGCTGCTGCGCCATCAACAACTGAAGTTATATGTGGAAGAAAACTAGACGCGAATCATCCCCCCAACAGCCGTCCTGTACCGCTGACGGAGCCCATCAGATCGAATTGGAGCACCGCTCGATTTGAGCCTAAATAGCACAAATGAAGAAAAGAAGGCGATCCGCTGGCCCCGACCGGGGAGGTTGGGCGCTGCGCTTACCACCGCACATGGGAAGGCAGGTCGTCGTCGGGAGCTCGGTTGTGGCGACGCGATGTGATCAGCCGGCCGACTTCAACGTCCGAGTTGCAACCCGGGCTCGATTGGGATTAGAGAATCAACAATCAAGTGGGGAATTGGGGATGCGATGCGTTTTTTTTTTTTTTGAAAATAGAATGCGATGCGATTCGT
>JAZFNS010019999.1:63593890-63604278 GCA_037127165.1 Alloteropsis angusta | reverse complement strand
GCTCAGGAGAAAATACTGTAGAGTAAGTGTATTTCAGCGCAGCTATCAGGCATCATGAAAAAAAAATTGCGGGACACTAGCAAAACTCTAAGCTAATCTGAACATGCAGAAACTAAGGCACAGTTCAGATATGAAGCGCCAAAGAAAGATTGCCCCTCCGCATCTTAAAAGGCATTGTCAGCTAAAAGATGATTTCACATTTCACCGGACTACCCTTTTTCCATTTCCTTTTACATGTAAACAATTTTGGTCCTATGATCCTTACTCTAGACTACAAAGTGCTTCCAGTGGGCTACCTATTAGGAGCTCCTAGGTGTTATCAGACTCAACAAAGCAAAGATCCCATGCAGGACGGGTCACCTTTATTACTACTAAGGTAATTTCAAGTCGGACTGCAAGCACAGCAATGGAAAACATCAGCAAAAAGAACAAACCTGAATTATGAGCATGACGATAGCAAAGATAACTTTCATAACCTCCGTAAGAAAGTTAACACTGATGGGACTGAACTGAAACTTCCCATCAACCTTCGACATGAACACCAGGATGGGCTGCGTAAACAAAGCGAAACATTAACACAGTTCTCAGGCTCTGATCATTGCCATTCAGACGCATGTAAACACTATAACGTAGAACTAAGTAAAGCAAGCATGCATAGCATCAGTATGAGTAATAGCATTAGTTGTGCCCAAAATTTGGGCGGCCAATTCCCCCAAACATTGATCGCAGGAGTGAGGGGATAGAATGAAGCTTTTGGCCGACAAACCTGGAGGCCGACAAGGATGCAGTCACCGACGACGAGGAAGACGTTGAGCGCGCGGAACTTGGACGACATCTTGCTGCGGTGCTTGTCGTAGGCCCTGGACACGCTNCCGCGGGCTCGGCACCACCAGCCGGTTGCGGCAGACGCTGCATTCCACCACGCCATTCCGCTGCATCTCCGCTGGCCACCAGCTACGTGGCCCACGCCGCCGAGATGCCGCCGAGTCCCCGCGGCCCCGGAGAGATCACGCGAGCATCCACCTACAGCGGCCACGCCATTTTCAGCAAATCGACACCAATACNGCCGGAGAATACCGCACGCTCAGGCAGATCCGAGGGGTTCCGCTCGGCCTCCGTACCTCGGGGACGGAGTGGCGGTGTCGGTGCGGATCTCGCAGATCTGGCCCGGCCTGGGCGCCCCGCGCGCGGCGCGTCGGGCTTGGTCTGGCTGGGTTTCGGCCGGGGTTTCTGGCGAGAGCACGGCGGTTTGGCGCAGCGACGGGAGCGGAGCGGGAGGGGAGCGCCGGTGGGAGTCTCGCTCCGGGATCCCGGATTCCGGCAGGAGTCGGGGGCGGAGGAGAAAGGTGTGAGGGGAGAAGAGGAGACGGAGGGAAGGTGGGGGAGGGACGCGACAGGAAGGCGGGTGTTTCGGTGTATTTATATTTTCCTCGTATTGCAATGTGTGTGTATTTTATTTGGGAAGAAATCAAATCTCGCTCGGCTCGAGCGTTTCTGGCGCTCTGATTCTGGTGTGGGGTGGGGTGTGACGTGCGTTTCGACCGGCGTCTCGGTCGTTTGATTTTGTGGGGAGTGCTGGAAAAATATTTAAATTTTGGGAAAGGAAGGAAGGGATCCAAAAGGAAAACTGCCCTTTCGAGAAGTTAGAAACGAGCTAAGCTAGCCACAGCTCGCCGGTCGCAGCTGGCGACTCACGATTACAGCGGGCTCAAGCTCGAATGGCTCGGATAAAATCAACCGTTACTACTAGCCACATCAGCGGATTTATACCCTCTTATCCTAAAATAAATATTATTTTAATTTTTCCAAATACATGGTTTTTTATGAATTTAGATATACATTGTGTCTAGATACATGGTTAAAACAATGTATCTAAAAATTTAAACAATATTTATTTTGGGACGGAAGAAATATGTATTTGTTCTATTCTTCTTATCCACCGAACAAAGGCTTCCCAATTATTCTATAGAATCTTGTTAGCCTGTCTTATGTGTGGCTCAACTTAGGATTGCTTCGAAATTTTGAATGGGGTTGTTACTAGAGCTCTAAGGCCTGCAAAGGGTGAAGGTTGATACTTTTTTGGAGTCAATCCGCTCCTTGATTTGGCCTACCGTTAGAAGTGAGCCGGTCGTAACCCAAGATGCCAAGGGGAAAGAGTGTAACCCTATTACCCCTAGACCAATGTTATACGATCGAACCTAGTCGCCATGGCACCCATAAGTTGATTAGTCGTCGATCAGATCGATTAGTCGAGCCTAGTCGGTCCTAGTCGTATGTCTAGTCGTCCTATATATACATGACCAATATGTGTGTATTCTATATAATACTCTATATATAACAAGCATACTGGCGTGCTTTTATTTAGGTGATAGTGCATTTTGGCATGTTTTGGTGAGGCAGACAGTTGGCTCCAGCAGTACCTATGTCTATGTAGCAAAACCCAATGGGTCTAATTCGCAGCCCACCCATTAGCCAAAGCCCAATAGTGAAACATGTCCAAAATCAACTTCAAACTTATCGTTTTTCAGTCTAATCGACCAACTAATCGTGATTAGTCGACGACTAATCGGATGACTAATTTCCTGATCGCCCAAACCTACTCGATGGCCCTTATCGATGGCCAAGGACCGATAAGGTCGACTAATCGCAACTAATCGCGATTAATCGGACGATCGGATAACCAGTTAACCGGGTTGCTCCTCTCGCACCATCCATTCCTCTTAGCTATGGATGGCAATTATAACCGTGTGTATGGGTACCCACGGATATTCTACCCAATTAAGGGCATAAGTAAGAAATTTCGCTCGTGGAAAAGGGTACGAAATTTTGCACATGGATATAAAGCGGGCAATAATTCTTGCCCATGGGTAATCCATGGGTATCCACAAACAAACAACCTAGCAAACATCCAGTGATGTACTTCATCCATCCATGACTTGCATTATGGTTGAATAAGTTATACTTATGTTATGCTTGTTTAGCTAGATCATGACCCTATTTGATACCACGGTTCACGTAAGCGCTTTTTAGATAAGTCGTATAGATATAATTATGCTTATCCGAGAAGCAGATATGGTCCAACTTATGTGTTTTAGTGCAAATAGGAGTGGTGGGGAGAGAAGCGCGACCAGAAAAAGCTGTAAAAAAATGTATTGTTTGGCTGCTAGTTTCAGATTCTGTTGGCCAATGCATCATTTAAGCTATTACGAACAGGGCCAATTTCTCATTTCTCATGCTGCAATAATTTTTACTTGTGTGTGACTGAGAAACATATATATGTTTGTGAACAATGAATTGTGGTCAGTTACTTTGATCTGTGAGAGCGTGAGACCGTAAACAGAAGTGTGGTTGTTTGCTTGTTTATGTGACCGTGAGCTTGTGGTCGCTACTCATTGTCTAAGCTTTGAAGCATGAAGTGTTGTTGTTGCTATACATATTGTTATGGACAAACAGCAGCAATATTCTGTAAATCGCTCCGGAAATCTCGGTGAGGGAGACCTAGGCGATTACGGGGCAATGGCGGCGGCCTAGTGCCGACCCAACGTGAATCCAGCGCCCCGCCACCGGCGAGGCATGGCTGCCGGCGTCCGCAACGGGCAGCGAACCGGGGCTGTGGCCGTCGGATGGTTTCCCTGGAGACCGCGCGTCAGCGGGTCTCTGTGGGAGGATGTTTCTCCGGGGTACTCTAATAGATATTGTTTTTTCGTCCAACTCCTCCCCTAGATGGCAAGCAGTGGTGCATGGACTAGAATTGCTGAAGAATGACATGGTATGGCGAATTGGTAATGGAGCACATGTGCACATATGGAGGGATCCTTGGTTACCAAGTGGACTGTCCCATAGGGTGACCACACGGCAGGGCAGATGCAGGATCAAATGGGTTTTTGACCTGTTAGATTCATCGGGGCGAGATTGGGACTATGATAAAGTGGCAAACATCTTTAACCCCCGTGATGCAGAGATTATTGCTAGTATCCGTCTACCAGACAGGCCACTGGAAGACTTCTTGGCCGGGAACCCAGAGAGAAGTAGTGTTTTCACGGTTAGAAGCGCTTACAATGTGGCACTGAAACTGAAATGTGCGGGCAAACAACAGTCATCAAGCTCGGCTCCAGAGAGGGATAGGAAGTTGTGGTCCCTAGTTTGGAGTGGTCAGGTTCCACCCAAAGTTAATGTGTTCATCTGGAAACTATGCCTGGATGTCCTACCGACGCAGCAAAACAAATTCAGGCGGGGAATGGTCACTGACGAAAGGTGTCCGATTTGCGACAGAGAAGGAGAATCCGGTTTCCATGCTATGATCAGTTGCCCGCATGCTTTGGCTCTGAGGAAGGCAATGCGTCGACACTGGACTCTCCCTACTGAAGATTTGCTCAAGCTATCGGGACCGGATTGGTTGCTTTTGATCCTAAACAGCTGCTCCATGACACAGCGAGACCAGCTGAAGCTCCTGCTTTGGCGAACGTGGACTGTGCACAACAATATTACTCACCAATCTGGACCTATAGGAATTGAAGATTCCATTTAGGTGTTGCTCTCAATTCACAACACAATCGCTGAACCAAGGGATGCAGATAGAAAAGGCAAGCGCCCGGCATACTGTTCATCATCCGACAAGCGGGCGGGCAAGAAGATTTCACCGGAGGGGTGGTCTCCACCGGCCGTGGGGTGGACAAAAATCAATGTGGATGCCTCGTACATTGCTGCTACGGGGAAATCCGGACTGGGGGTGGTTGCACGAGACCACAAAGGTTCGATCCTGTTCTCAGCATGGAGCGCCATGGACCGCTGAAGCAGTGCTGAAGAAGCAGAGGCTCGAGATGCGCTGGAGGGGATACGGCTTGCGCTACATTGGGTGGGATCCAGGGTTATACTGGAATCAGACTGTGTGTCGGTGGTGCACTCTTTGCGCCACCCGGTGAATAAATCGGCCCTTGGCTTTATCTATGCCGAGGCGAAGGAGACAGTGAAGCTGTTTGATGGCTGGAGTGTTAGCCAGGTAAAGAGAGAGGGAAACAAAATTGCTCATGAACTCGCACAGTTAGCTAGGAGGTCGGGGTCGTCTGATTTGTGCATGGATGGAGCGTCTGCGTGTGTATCCCATCTTGCCCAGACGGACTGTATTTCTAATCCTAGTTAATAAAGCTCTTTGTTTACCCGTAAAAAAAACATATTGTTATGGACATTTTTATGAACAAATTAGTACTCAAGGTATTGTCCAATGATTGCCCGATAGACGGCAGGTACTATGCAGATATGATATAGGTGCAAAATTTTACTCACAAGCACATAGGCAAAAAGATAAAACTGAAAATATAACAGGCATACAGTCAGACGAATAGGGGTAGTTTGGTTTGTGGCCAACCACCGCCGAACCAAAATATTGGTAGTTGACTTGTTTGGCGACATTCGTTTGGATGGAACCAATTTTTGGCGTGCCCGCGAGCCAACGGCCGTTTGACGCCCGCGGCTGTTCTTTTCTGCGCCTGCGCGAGAGCGAGCTGCGGGCGGCCGACTCCTTGGCCAAATTTTGGCTCGCCCACGCGTTGACAGGGTACACGCCGGCAAAAACCAAACGGCCCCTAGACTTACCTGAGCTCGCCGCGGGCTCAGAGAATCCACCTGCCTGGCAGCGGGCTTGGATGATCCTCTCACCAATTGTCTTGCCTCCTGCAGTCCTGCTCACTCGGCCCGGCCACCACCACGCTATTGGAAGCCAGGGACTGCTAGACAAAGCTGCACATGCCACTATGCCAGGCACGTGTGTTTAGATTGGAAAGTTAAAGGTGAAAGTTGCTATTGGAAAGCGCGTCCTGTGAGAGGAACACGTTTTTCAATACGTAAATTGCAGGTGAAAGTTGCCGAACTAAACAGGGTGTCAACATCTTGCAAAAGTGATTGCAATTTGCAGTCTAGTCTATTTTCCGGATCCTATCTCGTGCTGGTATAACTTGTAACAGTATATCACAAATTTATGTTATGATAGTGAAAGCCATTGTGAAGCAGTGAAGACATAGAACATATGTAGTCGTGCTGATGCATGAAAAAATTATGTCCAAACGAGTTGATGCATAGGTATTGTGAAGCCAAATACTTGACGGCAACAAGATTGTTGTAAGCAGCACTTGTGTCTGATTATTTCCTTCTCCAAAGTGATAGGGACACTACATACTTACTCCCTCCGTCCGTAAAAGAATACAATTCTCGCTTCCCAAAAAATTTTAGAATTTTAAGTTTGACCAATTATATATTAAAAATATTAATATTTATAATATATAATATATATCATTAGATTTATTACATAGTGTACTTTAATAATAAAATTATTTATAGCTAAAACTATGAATACATTTTCCTAGAAACTTGGTCAAGCATGAACTACTTTAACTAGCACGTAACCCATAGTTGCATTCTTTTTGTGGACAGAGGTAGTATAGTACATGGTGAAAGTAGCCTCCAATTGTGTACAGTAAATCAGTAATGTTTGTTGGTTGCCAAGTGCTTGTTTAATTAGTGACTGGCTAATTAGCGGAATGGTTCACCCCGAAGGTCACCGAGGATCACAGATTCAAAGGATGACAGGAGCAACAAAAGGTGGTAATTGCGCATAGCTAGTGACATACTGATATTATTTGAAAATTAGCAACCAATGAGAAAACAGTGCATTTGAACTGGCATGTTGGGCAGCAGAAAACAGTAAACTTGGGATACTACTAAGAAAACATGTACAACCAAACCACAAAATGAGCCCATCTTTACAGATTACAAGGTGACTGTCGCTGGTATTACATTGTTTCTCAACAATTTCACGCTAAGACGCTATCTGACTTTTACATCATTGGAGCGATGAGAGGATGGAGCAAACAATAGCAACATCACTCTGACAAAGGCAAATTTTTCATTCAAGGTTCAACCACCCTGTCAACTACCTTTGCACCTCTTCCTTTGGCCATGTAGAGTCCAATATGATGCATAAGTTCCTGCAACATCGAACGGTAGGTTGTTTGTGAGGTTCTATGTTCGGCATCTCTTGGAGAACATCCAGTTTCTAAAGAGTAATGTGTAATTTAGTTCCAAAAGAGCTGCGGCACTATACTTGGGCAAGATTATTATATCCTTCCTTTGGATCAATGAAGATGTTTATAAAACACAAAATGTTATTGCATCTGACGATCATGAAAAAACTCAAGACAGATTTATTGTCCCCTGGAGCAAAATCTTTAACCCTTTAACTTTCCAACAATCATGCAGGTGGTGCATTTCCCATTTGTATATGAAACAGTTCCTTTTCTTTTTGTAGGTGGGAACTTTTCTTGCTATTGGCATGAAAAAAAGGTCATATAGGTGCTGTATGAAAAAAAAGGGTGTATTGTGTAAATGGATTGCTCAGTTTCATCTTTAAAATGTAGGATAAACTTCAGATTTTTTTTCTTTTACGTATAAACGTGTGAGCAAATGCCAATGTGGCATTAGAAGATTCCCATAGTGTATTGGTTAATCATTTAGTGCAAGTTCGTATTCCTGGTCAAACTGTGACTCGACTACTTGAGGATTTTGAATGTATGAACATCGGCATTCAGCAATTTGTTACCTGTGGATGGGCAAGGGCTCCTTTCATATTCCTAGTAACCTCAACAGGAAGGTCATACGTAGCACATCCCTCTGAATAAATCACGACGTCTTGTAATGGAGGCACTCGGTCAATATTTCGAGCAGCCAGAGTTGAGCTTGCAAAATCCAAAACACAGATATCCGTGCATATTCCGAGCACCAAGACCTGCATCGAGCCCATGCCCAAGTCATACACAATAGGATAGGATCTATTTCTAAGATACTTCTGTAGGACAACTCACAGTTTTGATTTGATATTTTCCAATCCAATCAGCAAAAATACTGGACCCATCATTTTCTATGCAGCTGATGTACCCATCAATACAGCTTTTCCTCTTTATGGTCACATTTGGCTCCTTTTCCAACCACTCCAGATCTACACAATGCAAACTGATATTTGTCAAACACAGAAAATAGATCATATTTTATCGTCCTTCTCATGTATTGTCAGTGTACATCATAAAAAGAAGATCTTACTCTAATAGGACATAAAGCTAACCACAAAAGTTGCCATACACTTCCGAAATATAAAGGTTGGTTTCAATTTAGGACCTACCTGGAACAAAATTCTCCTCCCCAGTGCCAATGATACAATGAGGGGGATAAGGCGGTTCAGGCTTATCTGGATAGTGGGTATCAAGAAACGCAAAGATCGGCCAGTTTCTATCACAGAACAGCTTAGAGAGCCTAGCGGCCTCTCCCACCATCTTTTCAATCTGCTTGTTTGATGCAACAGGAGCCTTCAAATGAAAAAGACAAATCACTCAGTCAGTCTAAAACAGTTTGTCTCAACTAATAATCAAAACTACTAATAGTACAACGCATGAACCCAAAAAGGAGAAGAAAAACTGCACAGTTGTCTGACACAATCAGCCAAAGTGCACACTGTACACTTTGGCTCGCTAGAAATGACTTTGCATTTAGGAACAATCTAGTTTCTGCTCCTGATGCAGTGATGTACTACAGATTGCTACGTTTGCAGTGTTGGAAGTCATTACATAAAGAGGAGCCCCAAACAAGAATCGCCAAGATGGCTGAGGAAATCAAAGCTAAGTCGGCATCGCTGCATCAAGCTCCAGCAGTTTTTTCAATTACTGGGATCAGTGACCTGTTGTCTTCTATTTTGTTATACAAGCTGGTTTCCTGCTGTTACTGTTTTTCAGATGGTGTTGAGAGTGGGTGAAGTTCTTAGCTCTAGGATGCCTGCTTTACCCTACTTACAGTCCTCTGTCCTAACTTGTTTGCTTTGCTCGGTTGCTCTAAACTTTAAGCTGGAAACCCCATCGTGCTCTCTTTGAAAACAGGGCGGAAGCCTTCTATCCAAAAGAAAAATATGCACAATAACAAGGAAAAATGAAGAGCGTTCCACTAGGAAGATCACGGTGTGTGTCCACTTATAGATTGTATTGTAAGCGAACAGAACGGTCTCATATGAAAGGTAGAATTTCAGGTCAGCTAAGTTGGCCGTCAGCGGGGCTCTCACACATGACACATGCAAGGGTTTTTTATGTTGCACAGGAGCTAAAAACAGATTAAAAAAGGACATAGGAGGAACAGAACAAGGAAAAACACAACGACACAACCGAGGAGGAGGACAATCCACAATCCAGTGAGCGTCCACTTCTGTCCCTATCCAAGATTCCAAGAAGGAGATTGCCGCACAGCTCACGCTGTGTTCTGTTCTCCTTAAACCTAAGCGCGATTCTAGTTTTACGGTCAAGGCAGGAAGGGCGAGCACACGAGAACCCAGCGACGGCGGTGGGCAAGGAGACGAGGAGGCGGCGGCTCACCAGGTTCCCGGCACCGACGGTGCAGAAGCCGTTGCAGAGGTCGACGAGGACGAGCCCCACCCCGCGCGGCGGGAGGACAAGCTCCCCGTCGGTCTGGAACGGGATCTGCGACCGGAGCAGGTCCACGGCGGATGCGGCAGCCTCCGTCCCCATTCGCCCTCGCGCGATCCTCTCCGAACTTCCTGTTGACCTCTCAACGCCAAAACAAAGGGGGAGTGTGAGGAAGCCAGGAAGGGAGGCAGCCGAGACAACGAGATTACGAGAGGAGGTCTAAATGTTTCTCTTTTTCTTTTTTCGCAGTCACGCACGCGTCCACACTGACCTCATGTGCAAGTGGGCGGCGGGCGAATCACGCGCTCCATTCGTGCACGAAGCCACGAGCTGCTCGTTTGCCGAGACCAATCAAAGAACCAGGCGTAGATGCACGAAACCACTACTGGTCCCTTTTGCCCCAATTTTCTAATGACATGATTAGACCATTTGATTTGGTTTAAGTATTAGCGAGTTTCGACGAACCTACCCGGCCCCGCGCTACGGGGCAAGGTTAGTGCCAATAATTTGGCTCTATCTAGGAGACTAGTAGGACCAAGCTGCATGATATTATATAGCGATCACCATTAGAAACAGTGAAACAGTGCCAAGTCATATATTGACAGTTGAGAGTAAGGGGTGATAGATTGGTCCCTTTTACTGAAAATATCAGAGTTTTACCATCGACATGCCACGCCCCATAACGGAAACCACAAGGCCTAGAAGGTTTGTTTCAGGTTTCAGCAAGCAAACACAATCAGGAAGCGCTGTAGCTTCCCGCCGCAACAGGGTGCCACTCCTAAACTGTGAATCCTAGTATCCTACATCACTCATCTACCACAACAGAGCTGAGGAAGACCGTCAGGTCTCTACAAGCATTCTAGAATCTAGACAATACATGGACTGCTGCAGAGCAAGCGGCGTCGCAAAAGAACCAACGGAAGTAGAGCTTTCAGC
>JAZFNS010019999.1:62779357-62792203 GCA_037127165.1 Alloteropsis angusta | reverse complement strand
GGGGACTCACAGCTTACTCCTTGAAGAATATAATTCAATACATCTTTAGTTGTTTCTAACTCTTTTTTTGTAAGTTTTTCCAGACATAATCCAATTGCTGCAGTGATATCTGCGTTTATTAAGGGGAACAATTCCAAACAATAACTTGCATTAAAAAAATGAAACAACGTAATTTTCAGAGGCTCAAAGGATACAAGCTTGTTGCTCCACTGAGTATGACTGAACAAACTCTTTCCTGGACCAAATACTAACCAAATTTTGCAATGTCCCAAAAAAGTTTGGTGTCCTTTGCATCAGGGTCTCTGTCTCCGAATTTGGTGGGCATTCAAAGACAGCATAGTCAAGAATCCATCTCAGACAGCATAAAGGAAATGTTTTCCAGAGCAGAAACTTGTCAACAAACATCGCCCTAAAATAAGATGGGATGAAATTACGTTATTTAAGAAAACAAAAAACAGAAGTACCTTACAAATTTAAGGGATGTTTGGTTTGAGGAATGGGGTGGTCCATCATCTTAGCACTCGTTTTTTTGCTTGGTTTGTGGAATGAATGCTTATGTTTTCTTATGGGACGCCAAATGTACATTGAATAGTAATGTACAGGTGGGATGTAATGAAAGTAATGCATGAAACGTGGCCCCCCATAGTAATATGGATCTTAACATAGGTGCTGTCATGAGAGACCTAAATGCATCTGATTTGAAATGAGGATGGCATACTCAATACAGAATTCCCAATATTCATCACAGAGTTCACCTCAGAGGACGCCCAAAGGATTCATAATACACAGTTGTAAAGATGAATAATTGTAGTTAGAATTTGCAGAACATTACCACAAAAAGAAAGAAAAGTGCAATGCATGACAGATTTCCCTCTTGAGTTGACAATTGGATATTTTGAACCAAACATTGACCAAAGAAAGCTTTTGAAGTATCCTTCCCTTCACAAAGCAATATAGCATACTACATGGCACATATGCAGATGAACCTACAAAAATAATCGCCAAGCTACCAGAAGATGCACTTCCATGTTGCTTAAGAAAAGTGAAAAATCCCATCTCACCTCATGACAGTTAAACGCTTGAAACTCTGGTTAAAGAGGGTCCACAGAATCCAATAAGCCTCCTCATCACTTATATGCTGTGATGCAAGTTGACACAATAGTTCTTCTGTCAACCTCTCAATGGAATGCTGATCTCTCATTGATTCAACCACATTGAACCAAAATTGAGACTGGGAAACATGACGTATCTTCTCAGGATTTATGGCCTTATGATCTGACGGCACACATCTGTGTAGGTGATTGCGGATCCTAGGAATCAATTCAGCAACTAAAATGCCTGAAACCAAGAACCAAACATGTTCTAAGTTCATAGAACAATCAAAACATCCAAGTGCACTCTGAGGGATTGATCCTCACCAGTAGATCCACGGCGACTAACACGAGATAGCACTTCACCCACAAAGTGGAACACAGAACTCAAGGCACAATGCTCATTAGTATCTTTGTCAGCAATTGCTGCTTCTACTCCATCAAGAAGTTGACTGACAACATTCTTGAAAAATGATCTTGGTTTTTATTAAGGACTTACAATTTTGCAAGTATAATGAGAAGAAAAATATTATTTGAGTTTAGAAACAACAAACTGTAGAATAATGGCAAAAAACATATCAACACAATTTTTTGATCTATGATCTGTGATCCGAATGCACTGCAACATAGCACCACAAAGAAAGAATCTAATGTTAATTGTTGGTCAAGTGTAAGATCCGCCATAGTGCAAAAGGATACGGTGATGCAAGTGCAGCTGAAGCTCCTAATCTTGCTTTATCTGGAACAGAGGCAAGTAATTGTGCAACCCTTGAAACTAATATTGTTCTATCTGGGTTGAGTATGTCATCGCCATGCTTACTAGAACGAGTAAACTCCTCCACAATTTGGAAAACACCCTTATTATCAAGGAAGCATAGGATCAGTAGCCTGAAATGGGTAAAACTATTAAGTAACAGCATTGAATTGAAAGGATTGTTATCAGCTGAGAGCAAAAGGATGACCCCACATGCAAACTAAACTTCCAAGATAAGAAGCAACCATCGCTAGTTAAAGATAAGATGAAACCCAGTTGCTTTTCCAAAAACTATTCTGAACAACAGTGCATACATAAATATCTACAGGTTAAATGTGATGTGACAAAGGCCTGACACTAGTGAAGTCCACAAAGATGAACCATGAAATAGGAATTTTGGTGTAATGTCTCATAAAGTTGAACATATTGTAGTTCTGATAAACTGCAATTCTATTTATGAATACCACCTTTCAAGGTTCAAGAAAAAAGCTCGATGATCCTCCTTAGAATTTTCTTTTTCAGATAACGCTGGAACAAGAGCTTGGATCACTTCGGTTGGAGATCCTTTGACAAAAAATGAATCATAAATTTCGTTTCTTGCAGAGGCATCAATCTTCTGTAACCACTTCAAGGCAACATCTGACAACCAAAGTGGCAAAATGCATTAGAGCGCCAAAATTACTTAAAGAGTAATGAAGCGACAGGGATGCTTAGTAACGCATCATAAATTTCTGAACGTTCTAGATGTCTGTGGGGGGCATAATGACCAGATTGCTGTAAAAGACAACAAGGGACACAAACAACTGGTTTTCACAAGAAAGTTGGATTCGCCTATCATTTAACACCACAACCACATGTGAATTTATTTTCCTTTTTAAGAAAAAGTGACCGGAATTATATGATTGAACAAGCAAATAAGGACAATAGGCAGTCCACAAGATTGTGAACACATGAATCTGTAGCACCACGGACAAAAACCATCCAGCAACATCCACCAAGCAGGCCCCTCTTGCTTTCCACCCAGGACACAGTGGATACACATGAGTTTGGACATGAAATTTGTCTGAAAATAAGTTTATAAAGAACTCTAGAAACTCCCTTATGATTAATGCCATGAATAAATTTTGCATTGATTGCAAATAACTAATGCGTGCCATGAGATTGTAGCTGACGGCGGACATAAATGAGTCAGCAGTATGAGACCGTACTTGGCAGTGGCATGTACTATTCATTGTTTGCGAATACTCAGGGACAAATCAGGTAAACAGGACACATCAAATGCAACAATATTGTATTATACAGTGGAATTTTGAGTGGTACACTTACTCCCAAGCAATATCTTAGACATAGTAGGAAACCCTGGGCCATGATAAAAGNGCATGACTCCAAGACTCCCTTTCATCATTGCTGAGGCTTACAGCTTCAGTAATCTGAANAAAAAAAAACACAAAAGAGATTAATCCTGGATCCTAAACCATGGCTCTGAACTCCAATTTTCTGAATCACACAGACAGAGGTATATGTATTTGAAAATCTTCACTAATGTATTTGAAAATGTTCACTAACTTATCTCCCAAATTTATAACTCAGTGCGATGTCGAGAATGTTTATCACTAAACAAATGTCCCAACACTTCAATAAATGTGTACTGCTAACTTCACACCTGGGTGTCATGTAATAAGTTTAGAAATGCTTATCAACCAAAAGATCTTGTGGCACATTTAATCAAGTTCAATGTTAAGCTACTTCTTTCCAAAAATATAATTTCTCCAGTTGCATATCTGCCTTTTTATTATCTGAATATAAAACCAATGTTATTATGCAATAATTCTAATAGTTGATTTCATTTTCAGCATGCTATCCCATGCAACTACAAGACAAAACAGATTTCCTGGAAGTGCAGACCCCTTCCATCAATCAAACTTCACTGGATAGCATATTCGTCACAGAAGTATAGCAAAATTCCCTAAATATCTCTGAATTCCGCTCAAATGAAAAGAGTGTAGGCTTCAAACTATCACAAAGCCTCACCTGGGTCCTGAAAGGTTCCTCCACTGTATCTGTACGCAAGGTAGGGCGCGCAAACCACATGAGTCAGAGATTAGAAGTGATAGGAACGAGAGATTTGACAAAAGGCATGTTAATTAGGGCTCGGGGCCTCACCGGCGACGGCGGCGGAGTCGACAGGGAAGAGGAGGGTAGCGACGGCGTGGAGCGCGCGGACCACCTCGCCGGCACTCGCCGCGGCGGCGAGTGCGTCCGCTGCCTCGGCTACTTTGGCTAGCGCCAAAGCTTCGAGGCGCGTCTCCCCATCGCCGCCGCCCCGAGAGGGCGCGGAGCTGCTTGGTGTGCTCTCCATGGGAGGGCAGCTCGAACTTTTTCGAACAGACGACGACTCTACGGAAGTGTTCGAGAGGTTACAGGGTTTTGAGCTTCAGAAATTTCGATTTGCTTCCGGAAAATGACGAGGTCTTTTGCTGGGGATATGTTTTGGGCTGGTGGAACGCGTTTTCAATACAAAATTTTCGATTTGTCTTCACAGCTCATTCGTACTCCGTATCAATGTATTAGGATTTCCCCAAATTTATATACGTGCCGCACTGAATACCAGTTTACCGCAAAATTCTAAATTCATTATCGCTCATCACACAACTACAAATTTTGTAATGTTTATTACTCAGGTCTATTATTGTAAAATGGAGGGAGAAGTACCGATGACATTGTTCACTGATCACAATTGCTAGGTGTTAACTTATACAGTATTCGGTATGAACCCACCAACTTCAGTCTTCTCCCTGGTAAATCTTTGAATGATTATGTCAACTTTAATATCTTTTTTGCTGTTTCGGATGAACTCCCGTTTTTGTTAGTATTATTTGGATGACAGTATGAATCTGCTATAAAGCAGACAGGGAAACAGAACAGCACTGGAATTTTGTTTTCGGTACTGCAAATGCTTTCATTTCCATCAACGAATTCACATCTACTGCTACAGATTCTTCAGTATAACAAAGAATGGTAATGTTATTCTCTGCACATTACAGTTCCTGCGCAAAAATTAACATATATACTGCTCGAGTACAAATATGAGCAGAAAGGAGAAACTGAAAAGAATGACATTTGTACCATCTACCATGTATGGTATGAATAAAAGAAAAAACTATAGATATGTGCTATTTTACAATTATGCTATCGGGTGGGGTTGGGTATTGATGGTGAGTAGTGTCACAAGATGCCACCCAGCAACCACAGGTGCAAGAAGAGCCAGTACACCATAAGCCCTAGCCTTGCTCGTGGCCGGTTCATCAGAATTTGGCTCCCTGAGACCCTGCAGAAAGACTCAAGTTGATTATACCAAAATGGACTTCCAGACAGAAGATGCAGTATTCTTCTCATATACAATCATCACATCCCAGCCATCAATTAATCAATAGAATGGATACATCATAAGGTTTACTTATTTCATTTCAAGAAATAAATTTGACTATTTAACTCTTCTTTCCAGTGAGCCCAGTCATAAATGAAGAAATAGAGAAATAATAGCACGATGAAAAACAGTTTCAAAAAAAATAGCACGATGAAAATAGGCAAGCTGTTTTGACCCTCGCATCAAATGAAGACCAAAAGTATTTGTGAAGGTAGTAAGATTTATTCTGCCTCTAAAACTCCATGATTAGGAGTCAATTTGTATTAGGAGAAAAAACAAAAGGAGAAAACAAGATAACCTAGTTACTGATCTGCACTTGATAAGCCCTCCTATAGTCCTATCAGTGCTGGAAAGTAAAGGCAGTATTTGTTAAGGCCAAATGTTCTTGTTAGAGTAAGACGTGCACACATGACCACCCAAGTTCGAGTCTTCTGGTGCTCGAATTTGGGTGCCTATTTTCTTCTTAATGAAAAACCACCTAGTTCCTCCTAGGTTGGATCTCATTTTTTTAAAAGAAAAATGTTTTGTATGCACCTTATTGCTTATTTGGGCTTGATAACGCTTCTATCAGTACTGGAAAAAGAAGGTGGTGTTACGAACTGACCTTTGGTAATTTCTCAGTGTAACAAAAAATTACCAAGGGTATAGCAGCTATACAAATTGGGGTGTGGGTAATCATTTAAAGCTTATACCGTACATACATTTTAGGGCCTGTTTACTTCTCCACATTTTGCATAAAGATTATGCATTGAGAACCGTGTCAGTTCGTTTCCTCTATGTGCACGTGGCCCAATGCATAACGTTTTCACCCTTTTCACCCATCTTACAGAATAATGCATCATCAGAGAAATGGATCCATTGTTTTTCTCTCTGAAAGAAGGGCAGACATTTGTTCTGTGGAATCAATTTGAGACCTGGAGATCTAAACAGTGCAGATTGCTGGAGCACTACAGGCTAAGGTTATGCGAGAAAGCTGAGCATGGTTCACTGCACTCTTTAATTTCCAACATATGGTTCACCGCAAACTTTAAGTTTCCAACACACAATGACAGCATTATTTGTAATAGTGTAATCAGCTTACCAGATAGCATCAACCCTATCAGCGATGTGTTTTCCCTGTGCTGGAATCAAGCCAGATGTATGCAGTGATTTTATACGCCCTTCAAACACAAAAAAAACACTGTACTGTTATTTTGACATTAAAATATAGTGGGAAATAGATCCAAAAGACGTAGGCTACAATACCTTTGTCATCTGAATCTTGTGCAGCAATTAGCCGTTCTGACTCTGAGCCAATATTAAGAACAAGATGATCCGACGACCCCTTCCGCATTGTTCTAGCATGTGCAGCAGTAGAGACAGATGAAATCGATGCCTTGCTCATTGGTCCCTGCGGAGTAGTTCAGAAGACCAAATTATAACCAAACATAAATATATCTGCACAGATATGTACAAGCATGCAAAGTATAGCTCCTGTGCCGTTAAAGCTTGACAAACTACTAATATTAGAAACGCCATATATGACAGAACAATATATTACTTCTACACATTATGAATACTAGTAACATATATGACAGGACGAAAGAGAAGAATAACTAATGAAAGAGCCAGAAGCAGAAACAAGGCATACCACATCTTCAATCTCAGACATATCTGAACCAATTGCTGAGGAAGATGCTTCAAATGATCTGTCTTTACTAGAATCGGGCTGTGCAAGTCGGGAATGATACAAGTCCTCAAGCATCTTAACTTTTGTTGATAACTCATCAACCGCCTTTTCCCTGGACTGTAGCTTTGCTCCTAGCTCCTGTATTATGGATTTAGCATTCCCAGCTTCAGTACTTGAGGCAATTATTAGTTTTTCCAGCTTTGATGAGAGAGCCTGTGTGGTAGTAGGCTTGTTTTCTTCTACTACATCCTTCCCTCCGAGATATCCTAACCGTTGAATCATCCGCTCCATACTAACAGTTGCCTCAAGAAGTTCACTGCTTTTGGACTCCAACACCCTATTATTCAAATCACTATTTCTGGAGAGCTCCCGTAGCTGTTCTATTTCACGAGTATATGATTCAACATTTAGCTGTAAATCTTCATTTTCATATCTTAAGGTCTCAACCTCACTTTGAAGTGCACTGAATCCATCAATTAGAGTAAAGAGTTTGTCAATCGGAGTAGAGAATGCAGCATCTTCCCTCTGCAAATTTGACTCGCCTGGCAGCATATTTAACTTATTTATCTTCTCAACAAGGGCTTCCATTTGATCTTTTGAAATTTCATCGTTGGAAATACCTGGATTTTTCAAGAAAGAAAGTTCGGCAAGATGATTTAGTACATAAAGAATGTAAGAATGTTCAATTATAATTTAGTACAATTTTACCTCTGTCTGCTGTAATTTGAGTATGCTCAAGTGATAGCAACTCTAACTCCCTTGCCTTCAATGTACCCTCCCTTTCCTGGTATTCCTGGATCTTCCGTTCCATTCTGTTGGATTCATCCTGTAATGTTTTGAGCTCTTGCTCCAGCATGTGTACCCTTTCTAATAACAACTGATGATCATGTGAAACAGTTTCAGCAGTTGATTCAGCTTGTTTCAGCCTCATTTTGAACTCATCCAATGAAGTTGACACACAACCCTTAATAGCAGATAATTTTTCAGATTTGGTCTTCAGTCTGTTAGCTGTAGACAGTAAAGTAGCAGACACCTTATTATAATCATCGGCATCCTCGTCCTTCAGATCAGATACAGTTCCTTCTAGTTCAGATCCTATGCTTGATGTGCCTGTAGCTAACTCTATTGCATACCCTAGATCAACCACATCATCAAAGACAGTTTTAATCTGTTGGATGCAATAAATACATTTTGATGACATTGCCCTCAGCTCTTTTTGTAGAGAAAGAACTTCAGATTCTTGAGCTTGGTTATGAGCATCCTTGTTCCCCAATTCAATCTTTAGGGTGTCATGCTCTTCTAGAGTATGAGCAAAGTTTTTGCTCGCCAGTTGCAGAGCACGAAGCACCAACACAATATTGTCATTCATGTAGGCTGACAGATCTTTCAAAAAACTAGAAAAGGATTCAGCTTGTCTGCTCAACTGTTCAACAATACTAGAGAAGGATGAAGTATCATCAATATTCCCTTTAATAGTTTTGCTGTTGGCCAATCTTTCTGTAACAAAGCTATCGTAGTCTGAAAGAGAGAGAAGTGTTGAAAGTTCTGAATCCTGCTTACAAATTAAGATCATGAAGAGGTCAAGTTAGCACAATTACTATACCTGATAAGAATAGCAAAGCAAACCAAAGGTGAATAGAAAGGAAAAACTAGAAGGGAGGGAGTTTGCAATTGTATAAGATCCACCTTTTTAATTGCATACATAGCATAGAGGCAAAACAATGTAGCAAATCTAGATGGCCATGCAAATAGTGGATTCCATCTGCCACCATTATTTATCTTCCTAACAAGATCAAACACAACATGTTGACAGTTTTTAATTAGATTACTCATTTGGCTATCTTGTATATTGGTGGGAAGCAACTGCAAGCACTAAGAACACTACAAAGTTGACAGGACCAATAACGAAAGAACTAGATGAGAAACAATGATGATTAAATAAAGCATACAAGTCGATCCATTGGTAAAAACATTATTGGAACTTCAAAATACTCTGGAGTCTGGATAGCTCTAGAATGCCAACAAGCTCAATAAACTAATAAACTGTCTCACTTCATTACACAGAACAGAGAAGCCTAAAAAAATGCATGATCAGAAGGGAAAAATTACCTCCATGACTGCACCAGTCTGAAATCCCTTTGCAGCAAGCTGCTCATGCATACTTTTGACAATAAGGACCATATCTCTCAAGCTGATGACTGTCTTACCAAATTCTTCAGCCATCAGAGATAACAGACTATCATCCATTACAAGCATGCTAAGCTTCTCGAGGTAATCGTGATGCTCTGTTGAATGACTTTGCAAGTTTCCATGAGTTTTATCCAACTCCTCCAAACATCTGGTTAGCTTAGCATTAAGAGCATTGATTTCTGTTTCATGTTTCACTTCAGCTTCATTCTTTTCAGCATCAAGAATAGAAATATTTGATCTAGCCTGTGATAGTTCATTTTGTAGTGAATCAATGGTGGTGTTGGCATCTTCAAGTTTGTTGGCATTTATAGCCAGTTCCTCATTTGTTTTCTCGAGCTCCTCCTCTACAGCAGCATTATGCAACCGTATTTGACGTTTTTCTTCAGAAATGGAAGACATATGAACTTTTACTTTTCTCAATTCATCTTCTAACACGTTTATAGTGGAAAGGGCATCAGAAAGCCTGCTAGCATGTAAGGTAATTTGCTCCTTTGCTTCATGTAGCTCATTATCCAAATAACTCTTAGCAACTTGAGATTCCTGGATGTATTGGGCAATCTGGCTAATTTTTCCCATAGGCTCCTCAGAAGGCTGATCAGTAGGAAGAGTAAGCTTTGATATTGAATCAACCAGAGTGCCCCAGGAAGCTCTGGCTTCTTCCAACATGCTTTCTACTTTACCCTTTTCATCATTAAGGGTAACAATATCTAATTGCAGCTTTTCAAAACGTGTAGCCTGTGAAGATAGATGCTCCATGTGCTCTCTAAGGTCCGTCATGGCAGATTCTCTTGACTCTATCTCATGTCTTAGATTCTCAATCTCAATGTTCTTTGCATCCAGCTTTTGTTTTATCTTATCTGATTCGGAGGTTTTCTCCATCAAAGCTTGGTTTAGATTTTCTGTTTCGATGCAACTCTCATCCAAAGCATGTTTAAGCCTTTCAATCTCAGAGTTTTTCTCGTCCAAAACATGCTTCAAATTATCTGTTATGGAATTATTTTCATCGAAAGCATGTTTTAGCTTCTCTATCTCAGAATTCTTTATATCCAAAACTTCTTTCACATTCTCTGCTGCAGATTTATTTTCATTTAGTGCATATTTAAGCTTCTCTATCTCAGAGTTCTTCCCTTCCAGAATTTGTTTCAAATTCTCTATTTCAGAGCTCTTTTCATCAAGGACTTGCTTGAGTCCCTCACGCTCATGTACCAGACCCTTGCCCTTCTTTACAGCCATTGATAGCTTCTCCCTAAGCAATGATGATCTCTCCTCCACCCGTTCGAGCTCCTTCTGCAGTGAGTCCTTTTCATTTTTCAGAACATGAATCTCCTCCGCCATTCTCTGCAGTTCATCGGTCCTCACAGATCTATCAATCATGTCTTCCTCAAGAATTATCTTACAGAGTGATGATTCCTGATCTAGTGTATATAAAAATGTTTGCAGCTTCTCAAAACTGTCAGTCTCGATAGGAGAGGATTTTGTTCTTTGCTGGATGTTGCTGAGACTCTGCAGTACTAATTTGGCAGTATCCAGAGGTTCATTACCTTCCAAGGTGACATCAGAAAATTCTGCAAATGCCTTTATCAGCTCATTATTCTGTGAAGAGACAACAGACAATTTATTAACAGCAGCATTATATAGGGACATCAATTCTGCATGTTCATTTACAAGCATGTCCTTTTCCTGTTTTTCTTCCAGTAGAACAATTGTCAAACGGTCAATTTCCTCGTGCATTGAGACCAACTTTGATTCATGTGCAGCCAGTCTAGCCAACACATCAGCAGACTCACTATGTAACCGGACTACATCATCTTTGGTCTGGTTAAGTGAGCTGACCAGCCAACTGATCTGAGAATCAAGTTCACCGGTTAAGACTGAATGTGGAATGTCAACTGAGCTTAAGATATCTTTAACTTTGCGGTGCTCTGAGAAGATCATATCAGCAATTTTCTTCTGCTCGACTAGCCATCCCAACTTGTCTGTCATATCCAAGGAAAGCAGATCATCTGGAAATGTTGCCTCTGACATGACCTCTTCAATGTGTTGAAGAACCCCATCTTTTAATGAAAGGGAGGTCTGAAGAGAAGTAAGGGCACTGTTTGCTTCATTTAGTTGCTCGATGCTGGCCTTAGCAGCTTCCCAAGCACTATATGTTTCTCGAAGCTCATCCAAGCATTTCTCATGCTCAAATGTCCTTTCATCTAGGGAAACCTTTAGCTCCTCAATTCTGCCCTCAGCTTCTTGCAGGGCATCAGACTTCTTCTGCAGCTCTGCCATGCAACTTTGAAGCTCAGCCGTTTTTTCAGCCAAGGCCTGCTTCAAGGAATCACGGTGCTGCACCAGTGACTTGCCCTTTGTAACAGCCATGCTGAGCTTCTCCTTGGTCGTTGATAACTTATGCTCCATTTGCTCAAACTCTGCCCTAGCTTTGCTTGCCTCAGCATTCGCTGCATCCCGAGCAGCCTTCACTTCCTCAAGTTCATCAGCAAGAGCCTTCTTCTCTTCAGAAGAAGTGTTCAGCCTCTGCAGGACATCCANCCTCATTTCTCTTACTACTGACCAATTCCTCTGTAACAATACCTAAGATGGTAGCAAGGTCACCTGGCCCTATGGCCACAAAACCAGGCTTCACCTCTGTTAAAACTTGCTCGAGATGTTCAATACCCATCGAGACATGCTTGTACTTCTCTACTAGAGATAAAGTTTTCCTTTCCAGAATAGAAATCCCATCCTGGTCAGCACCCTCAAAGCTGGCATCATCTTGCCCGACCACAGCATCAATTGATGCGAGCATCCGCCCAACAGCTTGCTCAGACCCTTCCCTCCATGAACCCAGGTATACATCAGCGACCTCCCTTGTCACCTCTGCCTCCGCAGCCCTAGCATGTAGGCTCTCAATCTCCTGCTCCCTGGCCTGTGCCACTGAGTTAAGTTNTAAGGACAAGCCTAGAGCAGTCATCCAGCATCGAATGCAACGGTGTCTCATCCGGGTCCTCCTCATGCAACGAAACTGAAGCTTCCTGCCCCACCATCTCCTGTAGCATCCTCCGGAGTGCCACTGCCTCCCTCGCAAACGCCTCCTTCTCTTCCTGAACCAAAACCACTGTGCGTCACATCACGCATTTATAGCTTGCGCGGTGTAAAATCATGTGCTAAATCACGCGAGGCCAATCCAATCCAGAAGGGACGTGAGAGGAAGCAACACCTGGTACTTGCGAAGCTCGGCTCCAGCGCTGGACACCTCAGCGAAGTCGATGACGGCCATGGACTCGTCCAGCGACCGCGCGGAGCGGGAGCCCGTGGCGGCGAGGTCGTCGGGTGCGTCCTCGAAGGTCTCTCCGCTAGTGGCGTCGTCGGCTGGCATGCTCACGAGGACGCCGCCGTCCGGGTCCGCCCCGGGGCTCCGCGCTTCCTGCAGAGCGAGAGAAGCTTCTCTAAGAAGCCGTCGGTCCGGAGTCCGGGCCCATGTACCGGAATGGAGGCAGCTTCGCGCCATACCTGGGCGGGAAGCTCGACGAGGACGCCGTCGCTGCTGCCGCCCTCGTCGGAGTGGGCCCGGCCGTGCTGCGGCGAGGAGCGGCGTCGAGCGGAGGGGGAGTTGGACGACGAGGAGGAGGACTTGGGGGAGGAGTCGGAGTCGGAGTGGTCGCCCATGGCGGCGGCGGCGCTGGATCTGGGCCTGGTTGGGGGGGATCCGATCAAGCCATCGGCGTTCGGC
>JAZFNS010019999.1:60642810-60658200 GCA_037127165.1 Alloteropsis angusta | reverse complement strand
CAGAGTGCGACGGCGTTTACGTGGGTTGAGTTGGTCCGCTCAAAAGGAAGGAATCAGATGAACCCAGATAAAGAGGGTATATTCCCTTAGGGGTCCAACCCAACCCATCTAACTTTTTAACCAAACATGGGACCACGAGGGTTGAACCTATCCTAACCCATTTCAACCCAGTAGACAAACACATATAGTTTTTTTGCACGATAAACGTGGGTGTCAGCACTCAGCACAGCGACCTCACTCACGGTCGGACTGCGATCGCGGCTGACCTGCGGCTTAACTAGAGGAGAATCGTAGAGAAGGCTGGCGTGCGTAGTGGGCTATGCTTGTAGATTGGGCTGGAATAAGTAAGTTCATATCGCTGTAGGATTTCCAGCCTCGGCAGCTGCCTGCGCACTGTTGCGTGTTTTTGACTCGGCGGGCCGCATTTGTTTTCGTGGGCCGGCCTGTTTGCGCGGCGCCTGTTGGCTCGCCGCGGTGGCCTGGGTGGCCGGCTGCGTGGCGCCAGCGCGTGTGGCTCTGGGAAATTCGTGTTTCTGCGCCGGCCCACGTGCCGCGCCGTTCCTGTTTTCTGCCTGTATAGGGTTCACACGCCTCATCCGTCTGGATTGCTCGCTCCCATTTTTTACTCCGCCCGCAGCCGCTTGCCTCGGCGCCGTCGCTGTCGCGCTTGCCTCGGCGCCGTCGCTGTCAGTTTTCCCCTCGGATCCGCTCCCCGTGCCGCCGGCCAGCATCTCCAGGTGCCTCTTCCCCGGACACGCCGCCTTCCGCCGTGCTCGCTTCGTCGATTCGTACATTCTTCTCGCTTTGATTCATGTTTCTTTGCCCTCTCTGGCTCTGCTTTCAGGTTGTCGTTTGGGACCATGGCGGCGCCTTAGCTCTGCTGCCGCTTCCCTCTGGTTCCGTCGCGCCTCCGTGGGTCTGTGTTGCCAGGGGCCGCCTACGCGGCCATGCTGCCTTCCCGTTTCCTCGCTCCGCCTCTTCTTATTGCATTGCCTGATTTTTTATGGCCGGCCCCTCTGCAGAGTCCAGTCTCCGCTCGTGCGGCAGCCGTGTCGCCGCTCAAAGGGGTTCCGCTCTTCCTCCCTGTAAAGGTATGGCCTCTAGATCTGTTCTATGCAGTTGGGGGGTGCCGTTTCGTTGCCTCTACCTGCGTGCTTCCCATCTTTCCCCTCCTGTTGCTGCAAACATTTTTGGGAGAAGTTTTCCTCTTCCGTGCGTTTGTTGTTTCCTGCGTTGTTTTCCGTTTCTAGGTGGCGTTGTTGGGTCATGCCAGAATCATGGAATATGTCGGGCTAATGGTTGCATTGAGGTGTTTACATGGTTCCTCACGTTGAAACCGCCGTTTCGATGGCTTCATTGTTACACTGCCCTTGAATCGTACATTTGTCACAGAATGTCGCTACTGCGCCTTCTTGTCGATATCCTGTTGTCCTTTAGAGGTTCGTCCGGTTCCTTTTTGGAAAAGTGTGATGCTGTCTTCTGTCATATTTAGTGCAAATTTGATATAGCATACGAAGGGGGCAGATTTTGTTTATTTAATGATGATCGCTTATTTATTTAGTGCAAATTTGATATAGCATAGGAAGGGGGAAGATTTTAGTTATTTAATGATGATCGCTTATTATGTGGCATAGTATATTTATGTGCCTGCTCGGGATAATACGTGAAAAGACAGCCTCTTGGGGCTACAACCGGACAGCAGTGTGTTATTTGCCACCATGTGCCTTCATTTCGTTGTTAAGTTTTTCCCGGTCGACCGCAGGTTCCAGCCGGACTAGGTCGTTTCTTGGTTTCTTGCTCTGCCTGCGCCGTGCCGCCTGGTCCACCACACCTTCTGCTGCTTGGGGTTCGTTTCTGATCGGCCTCCTGGTGTCACCAGGTATGTTTTTCTATACAGTTTATCGTCTCTGTTCATGGCTGTGCTTTGTGCAGTAGCGTCCCTTGGTCGTTTTGTATTCTCTGTTATAGTTCCTTGGTTCGTGCCTGTTTGCCGTGCACAGTACCGTGCTGCATCTCAGCCTCGGTTTGGGGGGAATGACATTGTTCTCTACGCTGGTGGTTGCCTCAGGATTTTAGGTTCTCGGATCTGTGTTTGGTGTTCATTTGCGAAGTTTGTATTGCTGTCATGGCCTGTGAACTGTAATGCTGTCATACACCTTGCTTTGGTATGTTTTCCCCTCTTTACATTTTTGCTGCTTTAGTTTCAGCGAGTTGTGATGCTCATTTCTGTTTTGTCATGCCTACTGTAGTAGCCATGGTGTTTGGGCCACACTGCTGGGGTACGTTGCTTGGCCTTGGTTTCGCCTGTCTGTGTCGCCCACCTTGCCTGATTTCTCTGTGGACACATCTTTACATTGCCCTTCCTGCGGGATTAGAGGTCATGTCGTGTCCGGGTTTATGGTTTTCGTGAGTAAAGTATGCTTATTCCGTGTTGTGCAGCTTCGCCATTGTTCCGATGCCCGCTAGGAGGCCCGCGTCCGCACATCACCATGGTGATTCTGCTTCCACTAGCACATTGTCATCGCTTGTGCCTATTAGTAATGGGTCTACTCGGATGCCAGTCCTGGGGCCATCGCGGCTATCTCGAACAATCGGCCGAGTTTCGAGAGCTGCAAACCGTCCCTCCGTGCGTTGGGGCTGGCGACATGTCATCCGTTAGTTCTTCCTTAAGTCATTCTTCCCGTTATGGTTTGTTGTTTCTGGGAAACATGTCATGCATCTGTGGCGTCTCTGTTGCCGCAGGAGACCACCTGTGCCCCGTGGTTCCTGCACATGAGTCAGCTGCCAATCGTGCTGTTCGCATGGCGCGAAACAGAGTTAAAGCATTGGCTATAAGAGGTGTGCGTGTTGGCGTCCCTCTTTTTTCCCCTTTTTTTGGACCTTTGTATGCTAAAACCTTCTTTGTAGATCGATTGTGCCGTGCACCTTATGTGGAACCCGTCATGGCTTTTCCTAAGGAATATATTGACATGTTGAAAGGTACAACGTAGTTGGCTTCTTTTGACCATCTATGTTGCTCCTGTTTATATGCGTTGTCGTTCATGTTTTTTTGTATGTTGCTGTCCTGTTCCTTTTTAACAGCTAGGTATCCTGAGCGGTCCTATTATGGTGGCCCTGATTATATATGCGAACACTGTTCGGCCCTATTCTGGTATGCAGAGAGAATTGAAGGTCGCAGCAGTAGGTCCAATATTGTCTATAGTGCCTGCTGCCATGGAGGCCGGGTGTCGCTGCCTAGGCACAGACCGTTGCCACAACCGCTTGATGAGCTGATTGGTTTCGACCGCGGTCCCAGATCTAACAATTTCATGCGTCTTATAAGACAGTACAATTCTCTATTTGCGTTCACCTCCCTTGGTGTTCATGTCGATAACTCAATAAATACTGGGAATGGTCCTTATGTCTTCAGAATCAATGGTGTTGTGCACCACCGTATTGGGTCCCTAATTCCTGCCACTGGAAGACGTCCAGAATATGCACAGCTTTATATTTATGACACCTGTAACGAGATTGAAAACAGGCTAGCCATTTTGTCCTTCGAAGGCCATGACCATACTGATCCAACGGTTGTTTCTGATCTGATAGCTATGCTGGACCACTGCAATCCTTTGGTTGGACAGTTTAGGATGGCCCGCGATAGATTGTTGTCACCCACTGCTCCTGAAATTGCCATAGCGTTGTATGGCACCGTTGACAATCATGGAGATAGGTATTCATTGCCTAGCTCATCTGAGCTCGCTGGCTTACTCATTGGAGGTATGACTCCTAATATTTCTTCCTTCGATGTTGTTGTCGAGACCCAAATGTCTAGGTTCAAGAATATCTCCCCTATCCATCCAGCACTCATGTCCTTACAGTATCCTCTGCTCTTTCCCTATGGTGAACCTGGTTACCATCCAGGGATCAAGCTTCGAGAGGTCAACGGTCCTGTTGTGGGTAGGCAAAACGTTTCTATGCTAGAATTTTATGCGTATGAGATGCACTATCGGAGAAACGAGCCTAACCCTGCTCTGTGCTCCGGGAGGCTATCCCAACAGTTTCAGGTCAATGCATATTCATGCGTAGAGGCCAACAGACTTAGCTTCTTCATGTTCAACCAGGATCTCCTACGTTCTGAGACATATCAGGGAATTTCAGATGCCATTGGCCAAGGAGCGAGCACCGGTAGAGATGTTGGCATCAAGAAGATGTTGCCGGCGTCGCATATTGGAAGTAGGAGGTATATGCAGCAAAACTTTCATGATTGTATGGCCATTTGTTGTGTATACGGACCTCCTGATAAGTTCACCACCTTTACATGTAATTCAAAATGGCCTGAAATTACAGAGGCCATTCGGTTTGAGCCCGGACAAAAACCAGCAGATAGAGCCGACATCATTGTTAGGGTTTTCCACATGAAACTCGAAGAATATCTTGAAGATATCAAAGAGGGCCGTGTATTTGGTCCTGTTCGTGCAGGTGCCTATCTCTGACTTTTCCTGCTAGGCTCTACACAATCTGTTCCTTTTCCCTTTTTTGTCTCCTCCTACCTTACCTATCGTCCTTCCTTTCTGCAGTAGCGCATACCAATGAATTTCAGAAGCGTGGTTTACCGCATTCTCATATCTTGGTTTGGCAATGTGAGACCGGTCGTGAGCCTTGCCCTGCTGAGGTTGATAAATATATAAGTGCTGAGCTGCCTGATCCTAAAGAGGATCCGTTGGGGTATTCTTTGGTACAGGAATTCATGATACATGGCCCGTGTGGACCAGCTAATCCATCAAGTCCATGCATGAGGGATGGCCGTTGCACAAAGAGGTATCCAAAACCATTCCAAAATGAAACAGCCTTTGACTCCGAGGGCTATCCTTTGTACCGCCGTAGGGACAACGGTTCTGTTGTATGGAAAAATAATATCCAGTTAGATAATCGGTGGGTCGTTCCTTATAACATGTTTGCCCTTAAAAAATTCCAGGCCCATATTAATGTTGAGTCCTGCAACAGGACATATCTTATCAAGTACCTATTCAAATACGTAAATAAAGGCTTTGACTGCGCAAGGGTTGGTTTTAAAAATCAAAAAAGGGTTGCTGCTGATGAAAACCGTACCGAGAACATTTCCATGGATGGCCAGGCTGCATCGTGCAGCAACAGTTCTTCATCTGACGGTGGCACTGATGAAATCGCCGAATATATCAGATCTAGATATCTGTCTTGCTGTGAGGCCAATTGGAGGCTATTTGGATTCGAAATCCATGGTAAGTTCCCTGCTGTTGAGCGTCTTTTTGTTCATCTTCCAGGTATGAACTTTGTGACCGTTCATGAGGATTCACCGCTACAGAACGTCGTTGATGATCCAGAGTCATCAATGAGTTCTCTAACTGAATGGTTCACTGCTAACCGTATTTCTCCCGCGGGCCGTCATCTTACATATTGTGAGTTCCCATCTAAATACACATGGGAGGCAGAGAACAAAGCATGGAAGCTGAGGAAGAGAGGGTTCAAATTAGGAAGGCTTAGATACGTCCATCCCAGCGCGGGAGAAACCTTTTTCCTAAGAATGCTTCTTATGGTTGTCCGTGGAGCCAAAAGCTATGAAGACTTACGTACCTATGAGGGGGTGCTCTATTCCACATTCAGAGAAGCGTGCCAGGCTCGAGGTTTAGTAGGAGATGACAATGAATGGTCAGCTTTGTTTGATGAGGCCATAGTTTGGGCAACCGCCACCCAATTGAGAAATCTTTTCATGACTGTGTTGGTTTATTGTAATGTGGGGAACGTGCGAGCATTGTTTGATAAATACTGGAAATTCATGGCGGATGACATAACGTACCGTCTTCGTGCTGCTCTGAATAATCCTCTCTATACAGTTCCTGATTCAGTTTTGCAGGACAACCTTATGAAAGAACTTAGCCACCTCTTTTCTAACAACGGCCTTTCAATTGCCTCCTATGATCTTCCAAGCCCTCAGTCTAGCTCTATTGATGCAGGCGCAAACAGACTTATACTGGAGGAAATGGCCTATGACAAAACTGCCTTGCTTAGAGACTCCATTAGAATGTCTGCTGATTTAAATGTGGAGCAGCGTCGTGTCTATGATCGAGTCATTGACTCCATCACCAACAAAAGGTCTTTTCTTCTTTTCGTTTCTGGATACGGTGGGACCGGGAAGACCTTCCTATGGAACGCAATCTTGGCGACGCTTAGATCAAGGGATCATGTTGTTCTAGCAGTTGCGTCCTGTGGCGTTGCCGCTCTTCTTCTTCCTGGAGGTAGAACAGCGCATTCAAGATTCAAGATCCCCCTTGATATTCATGAGAACAGCATGTGTGGCATTAATAGGGGAACCATTCTTGCTGGTCTCATCAGGAGGGCATCCATGATAATATGGGACGAGGCTCCTATGAGCCATAGGTACACGTTTGAGGCCCTAGATCGGTCATTACGAGATGTTCTATCTATCGATGACGCGAGTAGAGCAGCCTTGCCTTTCGGTGGCATGCCTATGTTATTTGGAGGCGACTTCAGACAGGTGTTGCCTGTTGTGCAGGGTGGGAGCCGATCTGAAATAATAAAAGCGAGCCTCTTGGGTTCTTATTTATGGAGACATATAGAGGTCCTCCGTTTAGCAACGAATATGAGGCTTACTAGCCCTTCCCTGTCTGATGAACAGAGAATCAGCATGGAGAGTTTCGCTAAGTGGGTACTGGACGTTGGTGAGGCGCGTGCTCCTACAACCATTGACAGCCTAGATCTCCAGAAAAATATCATACAGATTCCCAATGAATTTGTTCTTTCCCCTCCAGGCCCCAAAATTGATGCGATCACAGCTGCGATATACGATGAGTTCGACCTGTTCCATGCTTCTATTCCCTACCTGGCCCAGAGATGTATTGTCTGCCCAGTTAATGTCGTCGTTGATGAGATTAATGAATTCATGATCGATAGAGTGCCGGGATGTGCCAGGGACTATCTCAGTTATGACAATATTGCAAACCCAACTGAACAGCCATCGGATTTCGAACTGCTCTACCCTCCTGAATTCCTAAACTCTATATCTATCAATAACTTTCCTGCGCACCGTCTATCTCTCAAGATCGGAGTTCCTGTTGTCATATTAAGAAACATCAACCAATCGATTGGTCTCTGTAATGGTACCCGTGTTCTCATTGAAGCTCTAGGCGAAAGACTCCTAAAAGGAAGAATCATGACTGGCAACCATACCGGTGACATAGTATGCATACCACGTATTGTTTTGAATGGAACTGCGCCCAAGTGGCCGTTTACTTTGCAACGGCGGCAGTTTCCTGTCAGGGTTTGCTATGCGATGACTATTAATAAGTGTCAAGGCCAGACTCTAGGCAAGGTCGGAGTCTACCTGAGAGAACCAGTGTTTACACATGGCCAGCTCTACGTTGCAATTTCCCGTGTTAACTCAAAAAACGGACTTAAAATACTAGCTGAAGACAGCGATGGTGAACCGTCCTTTCAGACCAAGAACATAGTTTATGAAGAAATCCTCCAACATGTATAAATGGTTATGATTATGTGTATAGTTTCCTTTATTCATAGGTGCCTTCAATGTTTAATTGTCTGTGTTTGTACATGAGGATCCTATGGATGTGCACTATGTGTATGTTCTGTGTTACAGTGGTCTTTGTTGTCCATTCCGTGCTGTCGAAACATAGGACCTATCACTGCTGTTTTGGCCTCTGTTGTGACTGCTACAACCAGAATCACACTGTTTTATATGTGTACACGTCAATTATCATTAATCCTTTATTTGCTTCCTTATGTGGTCCTTGCAGAATGCAGTATTCTTTGCTTAAAGATGTGACTTCTGAGTCACATCATTGGACAGTTCGAGTCAGAACCCTTCGATTCACTGATTGCATGGGCAATGAGCAGCCCCGCAGGGTTGTCAGAGTGGATCTGGTCCTCATCGATGAAGAGGTACTCATATTCGCCGTTTACTATTTCGAAAAGATATGAGCTTCAGACAACAGCCAATCACCCTATGATCTTTTTTTGGTTCCAGGGAAAAGCAATGGAAGGGCAGATTCCACAGAAATGGATAGAACTCTTTAAACCCATGCTAAAGGAAGGTTCACTCTACTATATTCGGTATTTTCAGGTTTGCGATGCTCGCGCCAGCTATCGACCGGTGGACCACCCTTACATGATGAGATTCACTGCTCACACCAAGGTCACGGAGATAACGTCCGTTCCAATGACCTTCCCCAAATATGCATATCGTCTTTCTACCTACGAGGCTCTGCGAGGTAGAATAGGCGTCAATGCGTACTGCTCAGGTATGCATACAGATACATACACTGACGCTACTCATGGAACCAAATTTAAATTTTTATAATCCTTCCCTGCCGTCCATGTGAAACTGAGTATTCATGCCATGCTTTAGATGCCTTTCTTTGTGGTAATTTCTTCATTGTGTGATCTGTTACAAGCACCTGTACAGCAGATGTGTAATGCACCCACCGTTTTATACCAGCCTTTTTTTAACGCCTGCCTCGGCATGCACAGAGGGCCTCATGATACATTATTTAATTGTTTTTATGCGTTTAACTCTCGCAGTACATGAAATTGTTATTTCCGTACCTCCTCATGCCCAGTGACTCCATCTGCTATCCCTGTTTATGTTTATTCCTGATCTCTCAGCTGTATTTCGCTTTGGCAAACATGAATTAGAAAATTTAATCCTGGCACTGTATGCCATTTAGAACTGAAAACGACATGCATACACACTTGCCAAAACAATTACGTTTCTGGTACAGACCAAACCATCATATAAAACTGCCGTGAATGTATTTAAAAAAACATGCTGCATGTATAAAACGCTTGAGACCAATAGGCCCATCCATACATGTACCCTCAGAGATGTACGTTCCAGGATACGTATGAGATGGTAATATATAGCGTACCGTCCAATTCCTCACACTGCAGATATTATTGGAGTCTTCGTTGGCTGTACGCACTCCAGGCTGCAGAATACAAGGAGCGGACAGAAGAAACTTCGAAACATTCACCTCACTGACGGACGGTACCCATGTCCACAAAACAATTCTATATACATGACAGTGTTGTCTCTTCCAATTCTCTCTGTACACCACGCTATGTCAACTTTGTGATAACAGGGAAACAATTACCGTGGCCCTATGGAATGAACATGCCGATGCCTTCGATGCCGAGTCTTACATGGAGATGGGAACCCACTCGCCAGTTGTGCTGTTGGTTGTCGCCCTAACCTGCGGTCAATTCAATGGTAAATAGTGCATGCTGTGCCACATTGGTTTATCCCACTGGCACCTATCTGTCGCCATCAATAATTATGGAATCTGACAGCGCATACACATGCAGGAAAATTGTCTCTGCAGGGATCAGCGCTCTGCAAATGGTTTGTTAATCCTGAAATCCCTGAGGTTGTCACCCTCCAGGACAGGTAATACATGCCTGTTTGCCACATTCATACACATGTCCATAGCGTAATACTAAAATTTGTCAAAGCAGCATACAATTCAGATATTACACTAGGCTTTTTCCTGCTTTGTTCCACCTATAGATGTATTGGGAGGATAGCCGCGCCTATATGGCATGGTCCACAACCAACACAGCTCGGTCCTGAAAGCAAGACAGTGACTCAACTGGCTCAGTTCGACAATCCGCACATTATATATGTCAGCTCCGCTCACCTGACCCTATTTTGCTTTGCTTGAACATATCTGCTAACCATTGTGGTTTGGGATATCATGCAGAACAACAGATATGTTATCAAAGCAAAGATCAAAAAACTTGTGCCCAACCAGTCCTGGTGGTATACAGCATGTGAGAAATGTAACAGAGCAGCGCATGCAGAGGGAGATGCATACAGGTGTTCCAATCCAAAGTGCCCATCTACCAATGCCGCACCTAGGTACTATAACTGCTGCCTCATACGTTATATTTACAACCATCCAAACAATGCAATGCATTGTTATACATGATCATTCGTATATTTTGCAAACAGATATCGCCTTCCTGTGGTAGCTACAGACCCAATTCCACAGCCAAGTACAGAAAAAGAGCCCAGTATTGAGCTGGTTTTCTTTGGGGCCATAGCGGAGGAAATCGTTGGAGCACCAGTTGATGCACTCATAAGCTCAGAAGGTGGCATCGGTACCTTCTTGCCAACAAGAATAACTGATCTATACGGCAGACAATTCGAGCTCCGAGTCAGCGTCTCTCGTGCATCCCTTCAGAGAACTGAGATAACTTACCAGGTTGACGGTGTGGTTGGAGCCGTGACTACTCAGCTGTCCCTTCCCTGTGTGGCCGAAAGCGGTATGTTGGAAACTGCCTGCCATTACTCTCTTTCGGCTGCATACAGTTTTCTTTCTGTTACAATAGCATGCCACATACTGAACCTCTTTGTGTCATGGCAGGCCCATCCTATACAACCGAGCCCACTGAAAAAGAAGGAGTTGCATCGTCCTCCACTGATGAAATACAAGTGCTCACAGCTGCCAAGGTCCGTTTACAGTTCCATCACAATCTCTCGGTACATCCTCTATAGAATAACCCGTTCAGTTATACATCCTGCCACTCCGACCTTTGTACGATAGCAGACCAATGCTAGAACCACTGAATTTTGGAACCTGAATAGACATGTGCACGCTCCAAACCTTCCTTTCGCAGCCTACCACACAGTTGCTATGCATATCCAATTAATGGTACACAGAGCAATTGTGATACAATGATAGGCCATTATAGTCCTTTATTGTCTGTTTCTACAGCACACACTAACACAGACAATCAGGAAAGAAACACTTTCTGTCAATTCATGTATGTATCCATGCATTTCCTAAATGATCCATTGTATCGGGGCGCCTGTCTGTTGATCTGAATATCTATTAGCGTTTACCAACGTGTTTATTCTTCAATCATAGAGATAGATCCATGTGAAATCATGATGCGTGATTACTTCCTCCAGGATGCACCACCTCCGGTTGCGCCGCTAGGTACTCACCTTGACGAAACCCCAACCAAGACAACTCTATCCACAAAGGTAACAGACCAGCACACCCATTCAGATTTTAGGCAGCCAGACATTTCACAACTTCGTTACACCCATTAGGACCAATTGCAGGATATCAACACGGGTGAGCAGCCCTTCCACACCCCAGTGCAGAGTCTGCAGACACCAGCAGCTATCGAGGTTTGCTTCGTTCTGTGCCTATTGTTATTTCTCTGCCATATTATGCATGACACTAACCTAGGTTCCCGCCGCATAATTGGTCTGAGCAAATAGAATAAACGGAAGCTAAAAGCTGCGGCAGATGATGTCCCCCGTACAGGAAAAAACACTGCTGAAAAGTAAGTTTAACAATCCTGCTGTACACTACTCCAAACAGCATGAAATACACGTACCTCACTGTTTACACCAAATTGCAGCATGTGCACAGATGAAGGCTCTACCAAAGTGCCCAAAGCAAGGAGACGCCTCTGCCTACAGACAGGCGACAGAGAGGACAAGGTCTGTTTCCGTCCAAAACTTCATGTGCGTTAACGAATCCGTTATCACCTTCTGCCTCTCCTAAACAATGCCTTCTTTCATGGCCTATGCAGGATGCCTAGACCTTATGAATGATAGCATACCTTTTGGCCCTATATGCTGCGTGCAGTCCCTCCTGAACAATCGACACCATCATCAGACGCCTCCTTATTCTTGAACTAATGATCTCCTCAGCACAAACAGCACTGCCTACAATGAGCGCCTTTGATTTCACAAGTTATGCGCCCTTGGTGATGCCGTCTGTGAATTTTGTTGATCGTCCTCTTCCTTGAGGCTGTCTGGTGTTGCTATGTACATATGAACGCTATCCTCAGAGGTGGTTTCACGCAGACATGGCTTTTGTATAGTTTCTGTTCCCTGCACAGCCGCACCACAACATGTAATATAAATGTCACTGCTGGACTTCTAGACAACTATACCCTTTGGTCTGTCAACGTGATGGAGCTCCGCTCCAGGATAGTTCAGGCTTTTTTCAGAACTGACTTACCGACTGCATGCCGACATAATGTTTTGCCGCCTGCACGCCCTAACCCACCGTGCTGATATACCGTGTTTAACCGATCTCTGCATGAGCTGTACGCCACAACCAGTTTTGCCATTGCGCGCAACATACAAAACAGACAGAGATCCACACTTTTAACGCAGTGAACTCAGTCTGTACGCTACGCCGGCTGTCACCAACGTTTATCGCCTGCCTTTCGGCTGCACCCAACAAACCGGGCTCCCACAATCCTATCTATACATTCGTGATGAGTAATAAAACACATGAACCTGTTTACGGCACATCCAGAACACAGCTTCTTCGTCTCCGGCAGCGAGTCGACAACACATATAAAACTAAACTACAGCGCCCAAACAAATCCGAACCACGGCTTAAAATTAAAACAAGACAGACACGGCACGACAACTGCATCCACGCATTCCATTCAAGAAACACACCTTAACAGCCCAGAACCAGTACAGAACGATTCCATCCGGTCCAAAAGACTTGGCAATACACAGTTACCATGCTGTCCTGCCATTATACGTTCCTAGAACATAGTACCACACTATACACAGATCAAACCTTGATCACACTGGCAGTTGTGGTACCCAACTGCAGTGAACGCCACCACAACTAACTACCACAACCATGGAAGAACTTCACCCAACAAACTTGATACGATCCGTCGCCACACGCCATTGCACAAAAGACCAAAATGACTGCAGCCGTCTCCTTCGGCAGGCCAACCCATCAGGCACGCCCCTTTCGCTCCAACCTTCGCTCCATATCTACCTCTGCACAACACAGTCAGAAGACATCACCGAATACTCAGAGTGCGGCGCCAACATTTAGATAAATCTTGCCCTACCGTTTCACCGTGAACAAGGCCCAGATTGATGCCCCTGTTCACAATATCCAGCAGATCAGAGGCAAATTCATCAACACGGTTCACAGCAGCCCTAGGAGCTCCAGAGTGAGGTTCATCTTTGTTTGACGCTGACGAGCTACTGCCAGTCCCCATGGCAGCTCCACCAAGCAGATCAGCGTGTTTGCTGCACAACAGACTTGCCTCAACGAATAGAGCACTGTATGCCTTGCGGACACGCTTTTCCTTCTTGCTTTTCTCCTCCAAAGCATGGCCAAGGAGATCACACCAGCTCTCTGCAGCATCGGCTTTGTCCTTGAAGTGCTTCATGTCTTCATAGTTAGCATCCTGAACTGCAACATTGCAGAACATACGCATGTAGCAGATAGCATCGTCACACACGCCTTGCATAGCGCGGTACCTGGTAGTCTGGTCCTCGCTATAGAACTTCTTGCGCCTTCTCATTGCAGGGCCACGTGAACAAGGGATCTCCATGTCGATCCAACCACGAATAACCTCATCGGACTCAACAGCGATGCCAAAATCAAACACTTGGAGGCCAAACCGTTTTATTATCACCTTTAGCAGCAGATGCTTTCCAACAGGAACATCACGAACAGCCTGGGATCGTTAGACAATCAAAAAAATAGTTACCAAATGTAACCTATTCCGTTATTCAAAAAAAAAATTCCATAGCGCATACCATCATCGTCTGTTACGATGTTGGTCTACGAAAATAAGAAGCATCGCACCAAAAGGCAAGGAACGTAAATATGTTTCCTTAAAAAAAGGCAACAAAAAAAAAAGTGCTCTGCAGAAAATTTTTACCCCTGGAACTTCCACCATAAGATCATCGCCAGGGCACAGAACGCTATCAGGTTCATCGAAAATCGCTAGATCTCCAAGCAATCCAGACCAATCAAAGGAAGCTCTTGCTTCAGGAGTTGCAGCAAAGAAAACAACTCCCATGTAGCCCCCCGGCCCTCCAGACCGGCGTCGAAGCAGCTCCATAGAAAAGGCAATACAAGGAGGCTCCCCGTCCGCTTCCTGAGTACAATACTATATTACAGACCATACAACACAAAGATCAAATCTGCAGCACTGATCGACCAAAAAAAAGGAAGCAGAGATAACCAGCCGGCGGCGTTTGGACGGGCGATCACGGAGATCAAGCAGGGCGGTCCTTTTCATCCTGATCGGCAGCCCAGCAGGGACCGCCGATGCCTTCGAGAGCGCAGCGCCGATGTCTCCAAGAACGCAGCTCAGCGCTCTGCTCGAGAGAACTACCTCGCCCTGGCAGTGAATAAACTATATCTATCGCGTATATATACAGAGAATGTTGCGTGGCTATGAGATCGTCCACCGCGTTCCACGTACGCGGCCCGAAAAAAATCGCAGTTGTAAATCAGAGACGATTTAACAGGTTATAGCCCACTGCCCCCTCCTTCCCACAATATTTACACTTATAGAGCTCCAAATTGGTCCCACTAAAATTGTAAAAATATATATACGACACCGTAACTTTATTTGTTTTCCCCTACTTTCTCTCATCCCAAATTGCAGCTGTTATACCTTCATAATGGTATATCTGTGATTTCATCGTTACATTGTTTCCAGGATTTCTGGCATAGAAATGCAATTATTTCAGGACGAAGCGACCATACGGGCTGCAAATCAAGGCCCTGAAATATTATATCTGTCAGAGTTAATGATCATAAAGACCAAAAAAAGGGCATACGCAGCCTCACAGTACAAATATAGGCTGCTATCGTTTATATTAGGTAACCACTACGTTTACTTACACAGACATCCAGAATACATATAACCTAACAGTGATCTTCATTATTAACATTCCTCAAAATTGCCAGTGCCTGCTGGAAACCGAGACAGAGTAAAAAGAAAAACTGCCATTTAGTATTTCAGGATCCTCGATTTTTAAAGGGCCTGGCAGGCAGCCCACTTCACTCATCGCCATCAGCGACGCTGTTTTAGGCCCCCCACCCCCGCTCATAACACACCCAAACACGGTCACGCGATTTCAATTCTGTACACAAGAAAAGTGACCTAAACATATTTAACGAACCCAAGCCCACGGCGAAAGCGGCGCATGGCCTGCTGGCGCGGCGGAGCGCGGCGGAGCGCGCGAAGCATTCCTAGTATATATGGACTATTGGAAAATCCTTCGGTGGCCCGTGGAAGCCCGAACAATTAATGGAATGACGGATCAAAATGAAGAAAAGCTGTGTTCAACTTCTAAGGCCAGTCTCAGTGCAAGTTTCATCGCGCAATTACCTAGACTCGGAAACTAGTTAACCGTGTAGATTGAGTTTCATGGTGACGAAACTCCTCTCACATCCCATGAAACACTTTCCTTCTCTCTCCTTGCCAAATCAGCAAAATTTATGGCATGAAACTCTCCATAAAACCCCTATTGAGACTGGCCTAACACCGTGCCCAAATTAAATGTTCTGCCTTTTCTTAGGAGCACCTCCTGTA
>JAZFNS010019999.1:60305778-60315967 GCA_037127165.1 Alloteropsis angusta | reverse complement strand
CCCCCCCCACCCCCCAAAAAAAATGTAGCCGTTTACCATTTCCCTTTGGAGATATTTATTTTACATCTTTGCAGTTGACCAAGCTAAATTCCTGGTTTCGCACTGAAAATACATGTCCTTAATATGGATAAAAGCCTATAAAGCCAACTTCGTATAGCTCGGAATATGCTCAGTGCGAACACAGGAAATTAATTTACGAGTAGCTCAAATAGTATATCTTGTTGAGCTAAAATAACAGTGTATATAAGCCTATATTCGTAACCAAATAAATAAACTTCTTGTTAGAAAAATGAACCTAATGATAGGTCATTTGCATCGAAAATGGACTATATGTTACAAGGGCACCTCTTCACCCATGCTTTTTCCTTTTGGTATGGAGACAGCTCCAGTGTTCGATGTTGAGTCCAGAAATATCGAACCGCACGCTGTGAATACTGGTGTTCATGTGTCAGACTACCCGCACCGGGTACGCGGTGCGTCCGGTACGGGAGCTCTGAGCTCTCCGTAAGTCTTTACCGTGAAAATTCGCTGCACTGGGTACGGGGAGAAGACGCGCTATCATCGCGCGAGCGTCTGCCCGCGCCATTCCTGGCGCGCTCCCAGGTCTACGCCACGAGCCGACGTGGCGCGGGCCCCACACCGGAAAGGGGATGGAGAGCAGAGCAGAGCAGGGGAGGACGCCCGCGCGCGCCGCGCCAGCGCCTCGCTGCACACCGGGCCCAGCAGGGGAGGGGGCGTGGGGAGGACGGAGACGGAGAAGAAGGGAACGCGTGTGCACAACCAAGGAGCACATCAGCCGCATGCCGCCGGGAAGCGGAGCTCCATCTGCCGCGTCGTCACCGGGTACGCGCCGCACGGTCCCCTGCTCCCCGTCCCCGTGGAAGGGGGCGCNNNNGTACTCGGCCGCCGAGCTCCCCGCCACCGCGGCGCGGCGTGGAAGGGGACGCGCACGTCGGCCGCGACGACGAGGCCCNGGTCAAACAGAGCACGCGAGGTCGCAAGCAGCAAGAGCGAGCAGAGCACGCAAGCAGCAAGAGCGCCTGCTCGGTGGAGAGGGGGATTGGATGGGAGAGAGAGAGGAAGGTGGATGGGTGGCTGGCGGTAGGTGAAGAGATAAAGAGAGAAAAAAGAAATGAAAAAGAAAAAGGAGGGGGGAGAGAGAGGGGATGGTTTGAAGATTAAAATATGTGGTAGTTGGGATAGAGTTTGATATATGGAGTATGACGAGTGCAGCAGAACTAACACTGGAGTAGAGAATCTTGATGACCAGACACAAATATTCCTTTTAAAGTAGAGTGATGGAGTACCACGAGTGCGGATAGTCTCGGAACTGGAAATTGAACAGCAGATAGAGTTCGGACTCAGCGATTAAACATTCTTTGTTTTGCGCTAGCGCGTTGCTTTCCGCCTGCTGCACTCTGTGAAAGATGCTCGTGTGAGGAGTACTGGTAGAAAGAATAGTCTTTCACTCTTTCTTTATTTTGTTGTGGGACCCACACACATAGTGTGCACCGAACGATTTCTCGTGTAGCTGTTTTTCCGATGGAAAAGGACGTAGCACTGGAGCTGCCTTAACAGTCCTTAGTCGTTTGGGACACCGGGCGATAAGACATCAGGCTTCCATTTACATGGACGATTTGGTCATTTTCCTGTCACCAGTTATACATGACCTGCAATTGGTTCGGGCCATGCTTAAATGTTTTCAAGGAACCTCAGCAGGCCTCATCACTGATCTGTCCAAATGCCACCATACTCCCATAAGCTGTGATGAAACACACCTCTAGTCAGCACACCAGGTTTCCCATGTGTAGTGTCACTAGTCCTGATGAACTATCTTGGTATGCCACTTTTTGTGAGAAGGTTGTGCAAGACGAACATAGGACCCCTGGTGGATAAAGTCGCAGACAAATTACCAACTTGGAAGGCGAGCTTGTTGAATCCCAGAGGACGATTCACTCTCACAAAAGATCAATCTTACTTCAATTACAAATTGTTTTTAAACATCACTTAATTTGCCCGGTTGGGCAATTAAAGCTATCTATAAGATGTGGTGATGTGGCTTCCTATGAAGGGGGACAACTACGGTTTCTTGGGGACGTTGTCCGGCTACCTGGGGCCGAGTCTCCTCCTTGTGGAGCTCGGTGGTCTAGGTTTGATTGATCTCTGCCTTCGTCGGTCATGGTTAAAACACACGAACTGCAATAGATCGTGGAGGGATTTGCCGCCAACCAATGATAAGGAGGAGGCCACTATGTTTGAAGCCTCCTTTCTTGTTTTAGTGAGAGAGGGCATTCTGCTCTATAACTCTATTTTGGTAGGATAAATAGCTCGACGGATCCTCTACCCAAATGGATGTGTTGTCCTGTTTCAAGCTATTTTAGCTACGTGACACAAAACGAGGACAGTCCAAAATGCTTTGGGTGGCCAAAGATGGGTGGAAGACACAAAGGGGTGCTCTTATGGTCCAGGTCATTGCCCAATATCTACGGCTTCGGTTTCGATAGAAGTGGCGTGCCTCGTCGAGGGCAAGACCGACCGACCAATTTACCTGGAAGTGGTCGCAAACTGGAGACTACTCAACCAGCTGTACCTACAGGGCTTTTTTTTCCATTGTCGCACCTATTTACCTAGAGGGTAAAACTATTTGGAAGTGTCGGGCACCACTGAAATGTAAAGCTTTTCTTCTGGTTGGATGTTTACAATGATGTTGGACTTCTAAACATGTCACGGGACGCCAAACCATGGAATTGCATATTAGGCAGTCCAAGAACCACAAATTATGGACCCCCTCCTGCTAGGCAGTGAGTGTTGGTTCAAACTCCTCGACTCCTCTGAAAACCATGCGTTCATACCTTTGCCATGGACTGAGCTCCTTGATTTTTTTTCACATGGGCTTTGCCCCAATTTAATTATCGAAGATAACGAAATTACACCGAGTCTGCAGAGCTTAAAGCAGTATCCAAGTCTTACATTTGACTTAAGCATCTCCACACGGCAAACAAGATCCGCAACCCAGGGCGGAATAACCAGCGACCTCAGGCCACCAAACTACCAAAAAAAGGCTCCGGTAAGAAACTCCACTCCCAACTTGCTAGTAATACAGCCAAGCACTACAACTTCGAGACCAAAGACACACTTCACCCTGCCGCTTTATCTGAGCAAGACAGTTCCAGCTTTGGCTTCACCATGAACTTGATCTTGGTCTTGATGATGAAAAGAGAGCGCCGTCGACCGAAGTGCTTAAGCTCCCGCTTGAAGAGTTTCCTTGTTCTTCATCTTCTGAAGATCAGCCCAATGTAACAGAAACGATGAGGCAGTGCAAACGACATCTATAAGAGATCTTATCCTTTTGTTATTAAAGCAAGTATTGTTTCTGGTCTGCCAGATTGCCCAACAGATGGCTGCCAAACCAACCACACAGAGTTTTCCTCCCTTAGGTATAGATCTCTTAACCCACACCCAAAATTGCAAGATTGAGCATGGGCGACAATCAGGACCAATTGTATGAGCTACCAGGCTCCACACCGCTTTAGCTACCGGACATGTAAAAAACAAATGCTCAACAGACTCTTTGTCAGCGCAGAAGTAGCATTTATCATCTCCAACCCACTTTTTTTTAATTAGATTGTCTTTGGTTAAGGTTGCATTATTGGTCACCAGCCACATGAAAACTTTTATTTTGAGGGGAATTCGAGCTTCCAAATCTTTTTATGTGGTTCATCTCTTTTATTCTGACAGAGATGTTTGTACATAGATTTTAACAGTGCATTTGCCTTCGCTGTCCCATTTCCATCTAGGGAAATCTGCATTATTGTTTAGAGCAAAAGGCTCCAGCATATCCTTTAGTTTTCTCACATTGTTTTGGCCCTCTTCATCCAGCCATCTCCTAAATTTCAGGCGCCACGAATTAGCTGCCATCATCTTAACAGAACACTTTTATGTCTGGCTAATATTGAACAGGCCAGGGAACAGATCCTTCAAAGGCTTTTTCCCACACCAAGTATCAGCCCAGAAGTCAGTTTTATTCCCATCTCCTATAATCATCACCCTACCTTTGGAGTAAATATCTTTGACTTTTAGCAGATCATTCCACACAGGGGAATTAGTTTGTTTTTCTTTTAGCTCACTCAATCTCTTGTTCTTCACATATTTTCCTTTAACAATTTCCTGCCAAAGGCCCACCCCATTTTCCAATTTCCACCACCATTTACACAGCAAGCTCAAATTCATTTTCCTCAAGTCATGAATACCTAAACCCCCTTCTGTTTGGGTAGGCAAATCTTGCACCATTTCACAAGGTGATACTTCTTTTTAGTGCCCCTACCTTGCCACAAGAATCGTTTTCTTATGTAGTCCATCCTTTTGATTATTGTTTTTGGCGGTAGATACATAGACATGCAATAAATTGGTATGCTACTCAAACAAGCATTTATAAGGACCAATCTACCTCCAATTGATAATATTCCCTCTTTCCATCCATCCAATCTTTTCAGCAATTTTTCATCAAGAGGAACCTAGTCCACAATGTGCAACCGAGAACCTAATACTGGAACTCCCGAATATAGCACAATTAAACATCTTCGAGTATTTCCTGGATTACATCTTCAGATACCATCGCAATTTCACTCTTATTGAAATTGATTTTTAAACCAGACATCTCCTCAAACATATATAGCAAGAGTTTCATATTTCTTGCCCCTTCCTCATCATCTTGCAAGCAAAGAATTGTATCATCAGCATATTGGAGCACTACCACTCCTTTTCTCACATACTCAGGTATCAGGTATCATCAGCGTATTGTCATGTGGAAAATCTGGTTGGAAAGGAACAACACGATGTTCCACGAAGATCCATTGTCGGTACCAGGTGTCATCAAGGAGGTGATGGCTGAAAGAAGATACCGGATTGCGGCGAGCATGACAGATTATTTGCAACGGTTCCTCTCCCGGTCCGCAAACGAGCATTATTCTTCCCACGTGAGGTTCCGTTTCATGCAATTTTTTGACACAAAAATTGCACCACCTCTTCTCGCCTCACGCGCCAGCGTGTTTGCCTATTGCCTGATCCGATGTGCCGCTCGGCTTAGCTGTGGGCAGAGGTGCGTCCAGGGTTACACCACCGTTGTACGACCACACTCAAACAAGAACGATATGCAAAATGCAATCTACTTCTATTATCTACTCCTACATGCATTGCGCATGTACCGTGTGAGCCAAAGTATATCAGCTGGGGACGACGTGGCCGACAGCGCTTCGCTACCTCTTGTTTGCATGGTATAGTCAACTCCTCCATCTTAAACTGTTGTATTAACATGGGTTAAATCGCTATCACGTATGATTGTGTGTGTCGCTCTTATGCACGTGACACACCGAGAGGAGCACCGCCACAACTACTGACAACTTGCTTGTAGTTGCGTGTAAACTTTCATGTCTCTGTCCAAAAGCGTTCACCGGTTAGCCACCTAAACAACCAGCATTTTTCATTTCTGTCTGTATCAAAAAGAGCATCCATTGATTGACTAGCCGGCGAACGTCTCCTAGTTTCCCAAGCATAGTAGTGAAACTTAAAGCCATCAAGAATGTTTTAACTCTTACTACTAACTTGCAATTTTTTGCATCTGACTCGGTACTTTGGATGCTCATGTAGTTGTTAGTATCAGCGAGGGCTTCCTAACGACGGCGTTGGATCTGCTCTTCCGGCCGCCGTTGGTGATGGCTAATGGTGGTGGTGGATCTTATATTCAGTTCAACCTTCAAAAGATATGATCGATGTGTTTTTGGTGCCTTTTACTCCCGTGGTGGTTGAGCATACAACAACTCTTTTGTGGCCTCCATGCTTGTGGAGTTTTCTGTTGGTAGGGATTGTTCCCGAGTTCAGATCTGGTGTCGTTTCATGGCAAGGGAGTTTCTCGAAGCAGTGGACGACGCCGGTTAAAAGGAAAACGAATAGTAGATACCAATGACATGTCTTAATGTAATTTTATTTATATTGAAGTCTCAATTATAAAAAGGTTATAATTTAATAGAATCCGGTCTCTTTCTTAAAAAAAAACTACCGTGAAACTTTGTTCACCTCGAACTTCATGTATTAATTAAACTCGAGTTTTAGTTTTATTTTAATTCACACGCTCAAAACTCAATTAGTACTTGAGCTTTTCAACGTGAAATACTGAGCACTAATAGTAGTCCATATTTGCGAGTTTAGTTGGTTAGGTTTCTTATGTTGGAACCTATCTATTCGGTTTCGAGTGCTCGACTAGATACGGATGTCGTAGTTTTCTAGATTTATTTCAGTATTTAGTCAACGCTATTCTTTCAGTGTTAGGCGAGATGACCTGCGGTGACTTCATCAATCACAAAATTGGAACAATCGGCTCAGTCTCGGAGGTTCTCATGGGGTAGGTTTGCGTACATGTATTTATAGAGATGAGTATGTGAACGTCGGCGTTTGTCTGGTATTTCGCAAAAGTAGTAAATATTTGTTATATTCTCTTTCGCTTAGAAATGATATATGTATTTTGATCACGAAAAAGTTAAACTAAATAGATTTTTACTCTTAATTTCTATTAGAATATATCTTCAATTTCTAGAAAATCAATGATATACTAAAGGAATTATACATAAATCATTAACGCCATTATTAACCTCTAAACTTGTTTATAGTTTGACTAACTAGTCTATCAACCCATGCTCCTGCACGGACTCATATTTTAAATTATTATATTAAAATTAAACTCTTATCTAATAATAAAAATTGTTTACATACTACTCTTTTATTTTTTCAATATTTCAACATAATACTCATATATATATGCATACTTATCTTTTTTTCATTCGTAATTGATTTTTAATTAGTAATTATGCTATACAACTTTTCACCCATACTCACACTTTTTCATTTTGTATCGCACCTCCAAACAATATATTTAGCATAAACAACAGTTTCTTTCAGGTGTTCCTCACATATACATGTATAAATGGTCTGCATGGTGACACTCATCATANGTATATACCTTAACTTATTATTTCTATATTAACAATGATAAATAGGTAATTTAGAATCATATATTGGTTTAATTTTGGACTTTCCAGTAAGATGCAAATGAAGATAATTATCTAAGATTTCGATGTTAGATATATACTTATTANATTGTGATAGATTTTAGTTAGTAATTATTCTATAACATTTTCATACACATTTATGATCTTTAATTTTTCACTTTGCATTACATATATGTGTTTGAATTTATTTAATAAACTGTAAGTTTGAACTATAATTTTAACGTAGAAATATATATTCTCGTCACTCCCCCTGTATCTTGATAAATGACAACACACATCATGCGTATATACCTAATCACTATATCATGTACCAATAGTATATGGACTGCATATTAAAATATTATATTAGTGTATATTTTAATTAAAGTGACTTGGATTCAAATGTAGGATTATCTCATATTATTTTAATAATGACATATGTGCTTAATATATATGTAAAGTTAAGGGATTACTTTTATGTTATTTATTAAGTATTCGTAGTGGATAATTTAGTTGCAAATTTAGGAGGTTATTTTAAATATTATTTATACTGGTATAAGTGAGTAATTTTGATGAAGATTAGGGGGTTACTTTTGTTTTTTATATAATGGCAGATGTGGGTAATTTTGATATAACTTTAGGGGGTTACTTTAAACTATTTTTATAATGATATAAGTGGGTAAATTTTTATAAACCCTAAACCCTAAACCCTAATTTTTATAACATATAATATATCTAATGACTACGATGATTTGAGTGTTCTAATTGATGGCTAGATGTTTTTTTTTGGGAATTTCTAGTATTTCTTTTTTTTTCTTAGAGTGTCCACCTAGGATCCTACGTGTCTTCACCAGGAGGTTTCAAAAAGAGCCTCCAATTAGTAATATTAAGATTGTTACTTAAAATTTGTATAACTTAACTTTTCATTAATGAAAATATATCTCTGGTTTCTGAACGGATTTGAGACTTTAGTGCATAACAATTGACAATTGCCTGCGCAGATGAATGAACTTTGTAATAGGTAGGTAAAGTCGAACTTAGTGGGCCTGTTTTTCCCATCAGGAGAAGTTAGTGGGTGGCCCGGGCCTTGTTAGTTTTATGATGTTGCTGAGCCTCCAGTGAAAAGCAATCGAGCATGAAACCGCCAAAGTTTCCAGATAACCATGAGAGGCTCTTGGTCAAGGTCAAATCAGTTAAATACCTCGACTTGGGAGATTTTATTAATCCATGATTAGGCTTCCTTGCCTACCAAGTACCAGTGGAGTACCACAAGTGGCAGCTACATATTTACCCTTCCTCCTGGTGCCTGTCAGTAATTGAGAGAAACCACACACCTCTGTTTCCTCTCTCAGCATCCACAATTCTTGCTTGCCTTAGAGCTAGCTCACAAAGCAGCAGCAAAGCACCATGAAGGTAAATATCTAGATTCTTCTTTCCAGCTTCCTTCCGCTTCTTCTTGTTTTGTATATTTCACGATTCTTTTTTCTTGGGTTGAGTTGTTTTGCATAATTCATAAACTTTTTGGTTGCCCTGTTGAATTCTTTCAGAAGGAGATCATAATCCGGATGCATGTGAAATCCGAGAAGTGCCAGGCCAAGGGCATGAAAGTGGCAGCGGCGGTTAAAGGTATGGATGGGTGCATGCATGCTCTGTTCTTGCTCCTTATTTGCGATGAGAACTCTGATGCTCTGTTCCTGTTCTTGATCTGCAAAAGATTAATTTCCTCTTGTTGTTGGAGCAGGAGTGGAGTCCGTGACACTGGCCGGCGGCGACAAGAGCCTGCTGCTGGTGATCGGCACCGGCGTGGACTCGAACAAGCTGATCAAGAAGCTCAAGAAGAAGGTGGGCGAGGCGGAGATCGTGGAGCTGCGCACGCACGACACGTTCGAGGCGGAGGCGCTCCCGCTCCCAGGGACCAAGCGGGAGATGGCGGCCATGGCGGCGGCGCGGTCGCCGTACAACGCCCACCAGTGGCAGTACAACAGCTACGCCGCCGCGCCCACCGGCCCCTACGCCTACCACTACTACTACCCGTCGCCGGTGGGCGACGCCGCGGGGGGCTACGGCTACGGCTACGGCGGCTACGGCGGCTACGGGGCCCGGGTCAGCAGCTACTCCCTGGCGGCGGCGCAGAGCCACCCGGCCAACTACTCGCCGCTGGTGGAGAGGCACGACAACCAGCCCATGGACCACTATTCCTCCTCCGCCTCCAGCAAGAAGAAGCAAACTATGGCGGCGGTGCCGCGCCGTGGTGGCGGCGGCAGCACCTGCACCATACTCTAGCATCATCCTCGCGCACGAAGGTGATGCGGCCATGATCGACGGCGCTGCACGCAATGGTGTTGCAGAGGAGCTGCCAGCTGCTGGTTGAATCTTGATGTCTGCTTCCCATGGAAACCATGTCATGATATTATTTACTCCTCCATGTGTGGATTTGCTGTCTGTGGGTTTGTTTGGGTTTCGATTAGGCGTGCAAGGTTGTGAATTTGCGTACAAAGTGGAATTAGTCCACCTGTTACACATGTAACATATGCATTTAGGAGTTAACTGTAAAGTTTACCTGTATGCACAAGTGCTTTTGTAGTTACTACTTTCCTCACTACTTGTACTGGCATCTTTAAGCTTTGTGCTTAGTAATTACTAATCAGGTATCTTACTTGTCTGAACTTTGCTAGCTGCTGCCTTGATTACAAATTTGTTCAGAATTAGACACGCCATGAGGTAACCATGAAGAATCACAAGCAACCACTCCACTTAACCTCTTGTCATTTTCTAGTGCAGATTTAAACAATCAGCAGTTGTGAGATGTACTGCTACTTAATACTAAATAATAGAGCCCATCCAGCTATAGTCCAGCTAACAAGGTTGGGAAACAGACAAGGTTTTACAACCGTATAATAGAGCCTTGATACCAATCAAAACAGTGAGGTGGATGAACAAAGAATTACAATCACTCACTCCACCGCATAAATTATCCATCAATTGTTTGTCAACCATTTTTTTTCTGGTTAACAAAATATTAGCTGACGCTCGAAGTTCAACTGAACTGGCTTCTTTGCTGCACCCTCTGTTTCATTGGCAAACACTGATCTAGCAACTAGTAGTACTAAGGACTTGTTTAATTCGTTAAGTTTTGGACTGCAACTGTA
>JAZFNS010019999.1:60234092-60247266 GCA_037127165.1 Alloteropsis angusta | reverse complement strand
TGACTGCGCCTCCGCCCCCGTCATAGCCCGCTCCGGGAACGCGCCGAGTAGCACCTCCAATCGTCCGGGTGCAACGGCACCCGCCACCAGGCTGTGCGTGCCCCCCCTGGCATGGCACTCGGAGAAGAGGGGCTCAACAGGTCAGGAATTCTCGCGACTAGCTAGCGTAGCGTCGGCGATTGTGGAGTTGACACACCCTTAGTTTGTTTTGATTCCCTTGAAAATGAAAAAAGACCTAGGTCCATTCCTTTATCAGAGTGTACTTATGCTTTATCTGCTGTCGTGGATGCGTTAGGCTGAATGGGATCCTAAATGCTCGTTGCTATTACGTTGAATTATACGGGGATCCTAAATGCGGTGCCTCTAGTGGGGATTGTCTGAAAGGTTCAGGAAACTCTGTTCTCCCCATTTCTTGTATGTGCAGCCGCAGTCTCGCGCAAAATCTGTTTTTAGCTTCCGCACAGTTTTTCTTCCATAGAGAGCTGAATCTGCATTCTTCTTTCGCATTGTTTGATGCCACATGGTTTAGTGTCTTTATTCTTTTATAGTCTTGTTAGATCCCTTTGATACGTATCTGTGTGGTGGATGTGGTGTTTAATACGTTGCCGTGCATTTCTGCAGGTCTAGGTACTGTCTTTGTGCACTTGGCTGAAGAAATTGGTGGTTGTTAGGATGAAGAACAAGACAAGTAGGAGCTTACAGAAGTCTGGGAGGGGTAGTCATGTTCAAGGAGAAGGGCCAAACTGGGTTCTTGTTGCAGGGGGTGTTTTGATTAGCACCCTTTCAGTCAGGCTTGGGTGCAAACTAAAGCAGTTGTTTGATGGGAAGCAGCAAAATAATACACCCAGAGGTCTTATGTCAATCTCATTACCCCATCTGCAGTTGTAATCTTGGATTTGTGTCTGTTTGCTTTGTACGCTTGCTGTTGACTGTGCAAAATTGCAGCTAAAAGAAGGCCTGAAGCATGTGAGCTGCACTCGGAACTCTACCGGTTCGGTGACCATACTGGCTGCTACTACTGTATTTCAGGTGCTTTATCTGTAACTTGTTCTGTTCTATTTCCTACTACTCGTTTCTTTGTGAACATTGTAGCTTATATGGCATTGAATTAGTGCTAGAATACAAATCTGGCATGGGTGACGGTGAAACCTGCACTATTGGCTGTTCCCCGCTCTTTCGTAAACCTTTATCTACAGTGCGTTGAATTTTTGTCAGCATTCATTAAATTTAGTGCTAGAGTACAATTTTTAGAATGCAAGTTTTTAAAACCTTGCTACCCGACTTATATGTTTGGCTGCGCATTGATTGAACAAAAATATCCCTTGTCGTTCTCCTCCAACCTTGAATTTATTAGATGGACTTTGTAGTTTGTTTCAGTAATGAACCCTTACTTTTTTAAAATATTAGTGGGGTTGGAAAATTACATTATAGGTAATCCAGGGTTTGCGTGCATAAGAGTCATACTTATCAACAAAATGATAATCTGACTTAATAGTTATGACATTCTATCCAGCTTCCAATTTTGGATGCGAGTTTAGCATGTAGAGGCACAATGGTAATTCTAGTTCCATTGTTTCTGGCTGTTGCTTTCACTGTGCTGATACTGAATTAATTTTCTTGCAGTTTAGTCCTTGGGTTGGGTTTTACACTAGTTCATTATTGTTTCTTTTGTTGGTGGCATGAATGTGCTTCCCAAAACTTTTGATTGCTAATTGCTGTTACCATGTGCAGGGCTTGCTGATGGTGGAGTGGAAGTCAAGCAAGCACCTGCGAGTCCTGTACCCAAATCAGTTGAACCCTCACTCCCACTTGTCAAGATACCTGCGCCAGAATCAAGCAAAGAGAACAGTGGTGTTATGTGGATATCCTCGCCTGATCGGCTTGAAGATCCTCGAAGACCATTTCAGTACTCTAACAGTTCTGGCTCACCCTGTGTCTCAGAATCAGGATCTGACATCTATAGCAAAAGAGAGGTCATACAGAAGCTGAGGCAGCACCTCAAGAAACGTGATGAGATGATCATGGAGATGCAAGCTCAGATTGCTGATCTTAAGAATTCTCTTAACATTCAGGCGACACAGTCCACCAATCTGCAATCTCAGCTGGATGCTGCCAATCGAGATCTGTTTGAATCTGAACGAGAGATCCAGCATCTAAGGAAGATTATTGCAGATCATTGTGTTGCAGAGGCACAGGCTGGTCACTGGCAGTCCGATGCCACAAATGGGCATTCCAATGGTTATGCTGATGGTAGTGTTGATGATTCTGACCTGCGTTGTCTTGGCATCGAGAAGAGGAAGGGAGAGGTGGAGAGGGTGGAGATGCTCAAGAAAGAGGTTGTTGAGCTGAAGGAAGTTATCGAGGGAAAGGACTTTGTGCTTCAGAGCTACAAGGAACAGAAGGTGGAACTCTGCTCAAAGATCAGGGAGCTGCAAGAAAAGCTCTCAGCACAAGTGCCAAACATCTTGTAGAATGCATGATGCTTTTTAGAAGAATGGACCTACGCATAATGTTGCCATGGCCCATGAGCAGAAAGGAGGATCCCACTTTGAAGAAGAAGGTTGCAGGAGAAGCTCTTGGCAGTTGTCACACATACCAATCACCTTGCTAGGATCTTTGCAGAATGTTTCTCTTTTCCTTTGAGGGGAACTTTGCATAATGTTAGGTTGATTTGTTTCTTTCTTTGCTGTCATAATGTTAGGTTGTTTTGCCTTCCTCCTTTCTCTATATCTAGCCCTTGGTTGCTCGGAGTTTACAAGGGATTCTTTTTCTCAGTTGCTAGGCCTAGGGTAACTCAATTGAACTTCATACTCAGGTTGCTGTACAGGTTATTGTTTTTCAAGAGACACAACACTCTCAAGCGTGCCTCTGCCACCTTTTTCATTGCAGTTCAGTTTTGAGTGTCTGTGCTTGGAATTGGAATGTATGGTCGACGACTTTCCTACAATGAGATCTGCTAGACCTATTTGTGGCATTGCCGTTGTCTGTAATTCCATCTGATTAAAAAAAGTTCAATCAAGACATAATTGATCGTTGTTCTATCTGGGCATTGCCCTTGTCTATGATTCCATCTGATTAGAAAAGAGTTCAATTGAAACATAATTGCTCGTTGTTGATCTGATAGTTATTGTGGTGTGGACAGTTGTTGCGGAACATGTGATTGGGCTTTGGGTAACATGCAGTGTTCTAGCTTTATGCTACCTGGCATCACCTCATGCAGAATTTTTGCATCGCTTGCTTTAGCTAACGCAAATCTAGAACCGTGCACATGATGACATGAGCATACTAGAATGAGAGGTGTATTTGGAATTCAAGTTTGGTCAAATGGATGTGTCACATGGCGCATCCTTGTGTGTGTGGTATCCTATTATGTCCCTATTAAAAGTGAAGGGTTCGTTTATTTAGAGACATCGTCTGGTGTTTTGATCCTAACAGAGTATATTATTTTTAGGTGTATCAGTCACTAAATGTTACTTCCTCCGTTCTAAATTATAAGCCATTCCAAGATTTTTTGAAAGTCAAACTATCTTAAGTTTCACCAAATTTTTACACTAAATTAGTACAAATATTTATTATACTAAATAAGTACAATTAGATTATATGTAACATATATTTTTATAGTAAATTTGTTCGATGCAATAAATTTTTGAGGTCCTCTCTGTAATTTTGGCCAAACAGAGGGAGTACTAAAAGATGTGTTTTCAAACACACTGCCATTCAGTGTACATTCTTAAACCAGTTTTTGGCAGTGTTGGATACAGAGTAGGACATTAGAGGTAACTAACATAACTCAAATGGCAATAGAAACAGTACCAGAAATCATTCATTACAGAAAGTCAAAAAGGCTAGTGCACACGAGGCAAATCTAGCGGCCTGAATCCGGCATTGTAGCCTTGTTTTAGTCAGTTTTAATATTGGTGCACATATAATAAGACAGGCCAGATCATATAACCTGTCTGATTAATGAAGCTTATCTTATTATGTTGACTTTATCCCTGATTCCATCCCTGTCAGTGCAAGCTAAGTGAAGTGGACACACAGCTGGATCTCTGACGCCCTTGCAAGGACAAGGAAGATTTTTTCCCCTTCCCAAGAGAAAAAGCAGGAAATTTTGCATGAATAATGGTCCCAGTAAACTGGAGCAGTTACTTGACCAGTCTGTTCTTGTGAACTAATGAGCAGCATGCATCATGAATCTGAAGCGCAGCACAGCAATAGCGTCTGGAGGCAATCTGCAACGCATGGCTTCTTGAGGCTCAATCTTCATGACTTCTGCAACACATAAAGGGACGGATCATAACCGACTCGCCCACTAATCCGTTCAGTGGGAACCAAAAGATGGGAGCAGCTGCAAAGTGCGTTTCACATGATTCTTCCATGAACAATGTGTCTCCTCCTCCTCCTCCTGTTTTTCCTTCCCTTTTTTTTTTTGGTTTGAGCCTGATATATTGTTAAGCATTGGCAGTGCCGCCAGTCTAGATTAATACTCCTTCCTTCTTTCAAACAAGACCAAAGTTGTGTTAGACCTTATTTACTTCGGCAAGTTTAAGCCTGCAACTGCAAAAGTAACACATTGAAAAATGCGTCTCCTGTCACGTGACACGTTTCCCAATAGCTACTTTTGGACGCAACTTTTTCAAACTAAACACAGCCTTAATAATGAAAAATACATCCAATATTACATGGATGTCTCAGAAAGTAAAAGGAAACTAGTCATATTGGCACGTCTCTACCAAAGATATTAATATAAAATTATGACAAATTAAAGATGTATTATCTCAATGATATGAAACTATGGTAAATGTAAATACATTTTATACTATTTATGAATGTAGTTGCAAACAACATGAAAAACCACCATTGATATTTATTTATAAAATATATCATAGGACCCACAATAATAGTATATGTGACCCCACTTGATACTTTTTTTAAAAAATATATCGTGAATCTCATATAAATATTACATTGGTCCATATGGGTCCCGCCTGAAATCTAGGCGGGTCCTATGAACAGTACCATGTGGCACCCGCAAAGAGTGTTGCGGGCCCACTGAATGTATATGGGTCTCACGCGGGTTCCATGTGGGCCCAAGATGTATGGAAAGACCCCAAATCTTGGAGTACCCACACAGGGCCAGGATGTATGAAAAAACTCTAAACTCTAAAATTTATAGATAACAAAGATAACACAAGTACACAACCACGTACCTTTCTTCGCTTACAGGGACATAATCTCTTCCTTTCGTCACCTTGCCCCACAATATCGACTACGATGTTATAAAAATTGTCAAAAGCGCGTTCACGACAATATCTTGTCGTGTTATTGTTATTTGTTTCTGGAAACATTTTTTTCCCCTTGGAGCCACACAACACGTCACTCCCTCTTCTGTTCTCTCTCAGACAAATCTCGCCTACGTCATTTACCTCCGGCTTCCACGCCACCCTTTTCCAAAAATTGCCCACGTTCAAACATCACCGCCCATGGCCTCCCACATCATCGGCCTCTCTTTGTCACTCTGTCCAAGATGGAGCCTGGTCCACGGCCTTGCGCCAAGATTGTGCCATGGCCATGTTAACCTAGTCGTCCCCTACGTACTTTGCGGCCACGGTCGGGCTTGATGACTTAGGCCATGTTTAGTTCCCTTCTACTCTTCAAAATTTTGCATACTATGCGTTTTCTAATGCACTTTTTCTCTCTTGCACACGTAATCTAGCGCATACAAATTTTGCATACTGAGGGAAATAAACACCCCCTTAGCATCCCAAGATAATAGGTTTATGTCATCCTTGGAGTACAAAAAATTGCATGTTCATCTGAAAAAGGAAGAGGACTTTCTATTTCTAAAGCACATGTGCATGCATCGCTTGTATGCTTGCAAGGACTTAGGCAAGTCTCAGTGCAAGTTTCATTGCACATTTATCTAGATTTTAACGTGTAGATTGAGTTTCATGAGGATGAAATGTTTCTTACATCCCATGAAACTCACTTCTTATCTCTCGTTGCCATATCATCAAAATTTATAACATGAAACTCTCCATGAAACCACGTTGAGACTGGCCTTAAAATCCAGTTGGAGAGATTCTCACCTCAAGAAATGTAAACAATTAAGTTACGCTTAGTTCGCGGAATATCTTAATACTACCTCCTGTTCAATAAAAGAAGTCGTTTAGGACAGCGACACGGTCTCCAAAACACCACTTTCACCTCTTGTTATTATAAACATATTTATAAAAATATGATATATGTATACTTTTATGAAATTATTTTTTAAAACAAAACTATTCATATAATTTTCACATTTACAAACTCAATATTTAAAAGTTATTGATGATTTATATTTCCAATGTTTGACTCAAACCTTGTCCTAAACGATTTTCTTTACCGAACCGGAGGAAGTATCAATATATAGTTTTTGAGAAAATATTTTCTTCACTAAAAAAATATTATGCCACGTACGGTCATGTTGCCATGCCAGCAGCAACCTCTTCTTTGGTTGGAAATTTCTGAGCAAGTCTTTTATTGTTTATTTTCTTCTTTTTTTTTCCTTCTAGAAAATGCTTCGTTGGTTCTTGTGTGTGTAATAAATATTGGGTCCGTAGAGGTGGTTTGGAATTTAGAGTACTTAAATGCGGGAGAGCTGTCTTCTCCAGCGGTTTGGTTTTTGCTATTACCCCCTATATTTAATGCCTTCTCTCCTTTGACTTCTCCTGTACCATTTCGCGACTGAACCCTCTTCATATGGCGTTATTGCCTCCAAGCGTTTGCTACAGCACTTTGCACTTGCAGTACTATTTTTCATTTATTCTAGTCTTTTTAGGTTCATTTATTGAAAATGGAAGGACCATTTTAACATACCTTCAACGTGGGCTACGGTTACCTTTTCCATTGCTGAGCACTCAGTACTGCCGTACATAGCTCCACGGGCTGTAAATTGTTGGCCTCTAGCTCACTAGCTGCACTACCAAAGGAGCGCATATATGTTTTTTTTGCTATTGCAATGAATTGTAGACTTGAAAGCTGATATGATAAATTTTCTACAACTACTTCTACTTACCTCATTTCATATCTTGCTTATAAATGCCTTATATTTCCTGTAACACGATAAAAACTGGAGCTTTCTTTGACCCGATGCTTTTGTATACCTTTGTTTCAAAACCGTTTTCTGGACAAATACACTCGTGTGATTTGCATGATCCTAAGATGAGCATTTCAGCAAAATATGAATAGACAAAGTTGTGTAAATTTGGTTAAATCTTAAAAAGTCATGGTTTCATGAACAGAGTAAGTCGAATTACCTCTGATGGTATGTATTGTATTAGTTGACCTCTTGGCCAACATGAACGGAAATTCATTTTTTTAGCACGGAACACTTAATGTGATTAGCAGACATATTGAAACTTAATGCAAATTACTTAATTTTGATAAATGAATACCTATTGTGAAATGTTGTAATAAATCCCAGCAAAACTATTTTTTTTGAAATATTATTGGAACTTCACTAGTCCAGTTTGGAGCACATGCATAGTTCCAATAGGCCCTTGAGTTTCAGCATAATTGCAACAACGAAACGTGAGGAGACCAGAAATCCAGCAAACTTGTACCATGAAATGTCCTGGCAACTTGTGCTTTAAGCAATCCGATGACCTGTTTCCTGGACCTAGAGGGGCCTAATTGTAAATACACAAACCGAGAGAGAGAGAGAGAGAGAGAGAGAGAGAGAGAGAGAGNNTCTCACGCCTTTTATTTAAGAGCCCACCCCCGGGGTTTGGAATTCTTTTTCCAACTCCGAATTCTCCTGGTCGTTGGGCTTCCGGCGATCCTGATCCCCTTCTCATTCCATCCTCGCCGGGCTCCGGCCAATCTCCCACTCGCGGCGGTTCTTTCGGCGTCGGAAGCGGCGGAGGATCGGAGCAGAGAATTCCGGGGTTTTATACCAGCAGAGAGGTGAGTCCTTGATCCTTATCTTCCGTTCCTCCCCTCGCCGTCCTCTTTTTGTTCTTCTTCTCTTGATTTCAGAGTGATTGCCTCGCTCGGTTCTGTACGCGATTTGACGGCGTTCATGATTTCTAAGAGCTTTGCTTTTTTTCTTTTCCTGTATCTTCTTGTCATCACATCAGCCCCTGCTCCTTTTTTGGCCATGCTTTCTGAACTCCCAGATTAGGAAAAAACATTACTGATCTGATCACTAGTACACATGAGAAGGAGCAGCATGGTTTCATGTTTTTTTTCCACTAGAAAATCAAGTATGATTTGCCACAGGATTAATTTCTGCTGCGAAATTTCTCGGAGTACCACAGCCCACAGCTGCCGGGTTCTTCCCTGCCTGCCTCTAGTTAACTAGTACTGTGCGTGGGCACTGCCCTGCCCAGGGACAGGCAACATCTGATGCATGCAGTTAATCCCATTGAAGTTTCGTCGGCTATGCCAGTTCCTCGAACCTGCCGCGCGCGCTTGGTGGGGGAACGAATTGGCGCGCGTCTCATTTCTGCGCGAGTTGTGTGATGCCTTTGTCGCAGTTCTACGTGAGCTTTCGTACCGATGCAGGTAGTGTTCTGCCGTATGTCTGCGACAAGAGAGGTACTTTCCTGTTGAGAGGTTACCAAGATCGCTGATTTGCCCATGTTTTGGGTCATGGATTGTATTGTATCTTATATATATAGTATGCCGCCCCATAAGTCAGGGAAAGAAAAAAAATATTTTTTAATATCTTTTGGGCGTACGAATGGGCTTGGGATGCTGAATCTTGGTAGCTGGGTGGAGTGTATATGGGATGTGGCCTCCTCTTCTGTTGCCAACTCTGTAGTTAGTTTGGCGTGTATCTGCTTTTCTGTTGGTGTGTCAGTTTGTACCGGATCATGCAAAGATTGTGAGGTTCGTAGCCTCACCAGGACATTGTTGTTTCGGAAAGTGCAGCGTTTCTTCCATGACCAGTAAAACTTGGCAGCCGACCTTGGCAATCTCTACATTGATTTTTTCCCCTTCCTTTCCTGTGACTTCTATAGATGAAATCTAAGCCTGCAAATGCTGCCTCAAATCCTATCCCTATTCCTGATGCTATCATGCAGCTAGGTACCTGATACTTCTGCTTGTGCACTAAAATTTAGTTGTTACTGAAGCTAATTGGGCTCTAATTCAGTCCGGGGTTTCTATAGAGTTTCCTATTGATTTTGCAACATAGTTGTCTCTGTTTGGTGGATGCAGCATATTACACTGGTTAGCTTTGTTGGCCTTGGGCAAACAGCTCTGTGTCTCTGGATCAGTCAAGTTCATTTTGGAAGTTGAAATATCCGCCACCTAAACCATATGTATAACAAGCAAGCAGTTATCTGCCAGATCACATGTCGACGACACAATTTCTAGAACCTGTTTTTATTAAATCAAAGGCTTGGCATATTTGAAACATTCAGAACGATCACAAGAAATGTTCTAGATGTGCAACTGAAGTTAGTGGATCTCCATTGCTTCAGCAACTTGTGGACACTGAAGGTCATATGCCCATCTTTCTCCCAAAAGGCGGCCTTAGGTATTTGGGTTGCCATCGGTATCAGTTGCTGTTGTCTGCACTGTCCAAATTGACTCTGCTTCATATAATCTGAAAGCTATTTTAGCCTTTCTCATGTCAAGTGGGAAGTCTGTTGATTCTGATTGTGAAATCTTATGCCTTGACTTGGCGCTATGATGATATTAATTCCACCAAGACCGCACCGGTCTCTTTGTTCAAACCATAGAAGGAACCGTCTCTGTCAAGGTCATCATGAATTTCGACCAATGTAGTTGGAGTCACAACAAGAAATTTTAATGCTTGAACTTGATTAAAGGGATGTGGCAACCATATTGAAAAGAATCAAAACTGCAAAAGATCTTCATTAAGCTGAATTTATCACATGTCAAATCATAAAAACCATGTTAGTACTGATGCAACATTAGCATGCCATTGTCAACATCTTATCTTTACCTTCTAAAAGTCTTATTGCTATTGTATTCGGACAAAGGTGATGAAGAATTCATGCTGACAATCTCTCGTGAAGTTGTGTGCAGGAGAACTTTGGTGCTCTGTAAAACTAGGTAATAGAATCTGATGGTAAAATGATACAGAGTTTTTGAAACAGAAGATGGTAGAAGACAAAATTCCATCACAAGATACGGTACACATAAGTGGACATGTCGCCCTTCAGAATGTTTCTTATGACAAAGATGTCATGGAGATAAAACTGTCAGACACTGTTGAGTCTGGTAATTATGGTTGCAATTTTGTCAAGGATGTCTGTGTTGATGAAGGTGCACTAATTAATTGTAAGATCTCAGAAGAAAAACCAGTAGATAAAAAGTCATCCCCAAATTTCAGTTGCCAAATGATTGATGCAAACAGTGACACAAGATATGGGAAGAAAGATAATTCAATAAAATCCGTGCACGAAATAAAACCAGAAGCAGTTGTGCCAGTTGACTTTGCTCCTGATTGTGACAACGAGAAACAACACTCTTCTGGCAAGGAGCTTGATCTTGAAGATCAGATTACTACTGGTTACATTGCAGGCGATCCCAGTGAGAAGAAGGTTAGCTTGCAAGAGTTACTTCGCCTCGAAAGTGCAGAAGAATCCCGACATGCAAGCACAATTAACTCCGAGAGCAGTGAAAGACATAGGTGCCCTCTTCATGAAGAAGCAATTGGACAGGTATACCTTTACGACTTGGAAATAGTTTAAATTGCTCGTCTCATTACCGCTATCATTGTGCCGTAGATATATCCAACATGTTCTTCCCTCTTGACTGAAATTCAGTGGGTAAATTATGTGTATACTTCATGAAAGCTTTGTTATTCTTACAGGCTTCCAAAGATGGCTTTCCTGATGTTCAGTCTATTTTGACCGACACCGGTGAACATGTCAGTAGTGGTATATCAAGTAAGGACAATACCAGTGGTTGCTCAGGGATGATGTCTGAAGACCATGTTGCAGCTGCAACATTAGATGTAAGAGAGCCGCAGAAAATTGATCGCTACAACCCTTTCATTGATCATAGGTTAGAGCACGCCTCAGAGCCCGACTGGTCTGTACAAGGGATATCAGATGCTGCTTCCACAGATTCAATATGCGCCGTTGACAATGAGGTAGGTGGCTCCACAAGATTAGATGAAGTCGAAACGGCTGAACCCGGGACAGATGTGGCGAGTACAAGTAGTTCAGACATTCAATCTTCTGAAAAGAGTAACGATCCTACTGAAAGTATTGTTAGCAAGGCCATCACTGGTGCAGTAGATGAAACTGCAGTTGCTAAGTCTTCATCAAGCAGTGCTGAAATAAGTGAAACAAATGGGGAGAATCAAGAAAAATGTGCGAATGACATTGTCGCTGATCAGATAGATGAGGAGCACTGCATAGGCACAGATGATGCAGTCAGTAAGAACTCCAACCTCGTGCAAGATCATTCCGTGGTTGAGCAATCGGTGCCTGAAAGTTCAAAATCAGCTGCCCACATTGGCATTGACAATCCCTCTGAACTGAACTTCTTTGGTCCCAGTATCATGTCAGAGCCAGTGTCGATGTCCGGTCATATAGCTTATTCTGGCAACATCTCTCTTCGGTCAGAGAGCAGCACCACCAGCACCCGGTCCTTCGCATTTCCAGTGTAAGACTACACACCCTCCACTTTGTCAGATTCCAAACCATCCTTATTCATGAACAAAGTTCTGCTGCTTATTGTTGGTCCAGAAACAAGCATGAAAATTCTTAATAGTTAGTCCAAACTTGTCTTTTCAAACAAATATTAAACACACAACCATTTACGATTTGTTCCTTAAAAATTTCCATCTAGCCTGATGGACAATCTGTGGTCAATGAACAGATTGCAGAGGGAATGGATCAGCAGCCCTGTGAGGATGGCCAAGGCAGAACGCCGGCGCACCAGGCGGCGCCGCGCTTGGAGGAAAGGACTTATGTGCTGTAAATTCTGATCAACGGTGGTCGCACCCGCATCTTCTCCTGCGGAATTCAGCTCCTTCCACGGTGCGCGCTCTGNAGCTCGAGGGAAAAGAAACATGGTTGTGGGGCTCCCGTTTGGATCGATGGTATTTCCTTGGAAAGTTTGGGGGATCAGAGGCTACAAGCTCTGAGCGTTCCAACGAAATAGCACACATCCAAACACCCCCACNGCTCGAGGGAAAAGAAACATGGTTGTGGGGCTCCCGTTTGGATCGATGGTATTTCCTTGGAAAGTCTGGGGGATCAGAGGCTACAAGCTCTGAGCGTTCCAACGAAATAGCACACATCCAAACACCCCCACNCGGACATGGTGCTTCTTGTCGTCCTTGTTCGCGCTCCACATGTACCGTGCTCCTTTTATTGATCCTGGAGCAGGTTGACCTTATCTTGCCGGACTTCTCAGTGGCTTTGAGTGAAGGTATATAGCTCTTGTAGGGTAGTGATGGTTTTTCCTTCTTTTTTTAAATTTTCTCGGAGAATGTGCTTGGCGTGATTTTCATTAAGAGAGCGAGTAGTGATCACGCTTGGTAGAGGTGAGTAATTTAGATGTACATCCTTGGCTGGTTAAATTCATGGTGTGAAAATTAGTTTGTTCTACTGGTGTTTTCGTTGGTTTTGTCAAAGGTTGTTGCTATTCAGACTCCACGGTGTGCAGTGCAGCAGCTTTGTACGGCGTGTGCCCTGAATTACTTCTGACGGATGGATCCACCTTCTAAGGGCGTCTCCAATGCGAGGTTTTAGGCTGGTTCTATAGATTTCTCTCTTTTATGGAACATGGTGCTATACACTGTGGGGCTGGTTCTATATGGAACCTGGTTCTATGTATAGAACCTGGTTCCATAGAAGAGTGAGGGAGAGAAAAAGAGAGAGTAAAGCGTTGTGGGTACCATTTATAGATCCGCCCCTTGATTCTAAACATTGGAGATAAAATAATAAGTGACATCAAATCACTGTGGGACCTAATTATAGAACCAAGAGTGGTTCCATATATATGGAGACGTCCTAAGGTTGATCGCAGCCGTCCGTCCGTACATGGCTGCTCCCGCGCACGTACGTGTACGATCGAGACCCACCGTATGTACTGCCACTGTGGCGTCGTCATCATCGAGACGCCGTACCGTACCACGATGGGGCGTCGTAAAATCTGTGCCACACGCTTCGGTGCCATAAAATCTGTACGTACCACACTT
>JAZFNS010019999.1:59781857-59797974 GCA_037127165.1 Alloteropsis angusta | reverse complement strand
GCAACGTGGGGAGGGAAAACATGACTCTGTAAGGATTTTGATGCTAGTTTGTCGTCTTGTCGACTAAGGCCTCTCTACTACAAGCATCACTCTACCAAGTGCAATCCTCACATCCATTGGATGGTGTTCATAGATTGTATCGTGTATCTTGTATAAGCAGATGCAGACAAAGGGGTGGAAATTCTTAGAAAGAAAACTTTAGGTGAAGCTGCATGACCGAATAAAAAAATTAGTGCGATATGGAGTATATGAGCAGATGCAATATGCCCAACCTATGAGACGGACATGTGGTTCCGTCACCTTCATCCTACATCCGCCGAGATAGGCTGGAGAGTGAATCTCATTTTGGATGTATAAGCTCAGCGTACATCCCACTATTTTGCTGAATCGTCAGGAACTAATATCCTATATGCCCTTTGGTTGTTTCTCTTGGACCGTCGCTTTCTCACAATATCAATACACCATTGGCCATTGGACCATCTAGGAACACACGTCTATAGTGATGCGGCACGCCAACGTGAATAGCTAGCTAGGATGTGGGGAGAGGAGGAACACTAAACCCAAAAACATAATTTGGAGATCAACTGAAAAACAAATCTCCAAAAGTTTAGTTTTCTTTTTAATACAATCATCAGCTCTCATGTCTGGTTCGTTTTTAAAAAAATTGGACAAACTTGATCCTTGAAAAAAGTTGAAGGATGAAGAATTATTTATCATTATTAATTTATTAGCTGGTTCTGTAATGCTTTATTGTTTTATATGAATCTTTCACTCTCTGGTGTGCACGTGATGGATACCCATCCACCGCGTCGCCTGTCAAGCTAGGCTTCACCTTTCGCCTGCCCACGCTGGTGTACCTTCTTGTCATCGGCTAGTGGCTACTTTTGGCAATGGCTTGTTAGATCTTGTAGTTGTCGGATCCGACGTCCCTCCGACCAATTTGTCCTTTTGTATCCCTAGTGATGGTGGTGATGGTCAGGGTCGGATTCATGTTACGTCGAGTGAGGGCATGGGCCGCCACTCAAATTTGAAAACCAATGGTATTTTGCAAATTTTCACCATATGTTCTCCTCCTGAAATAGTTTATATGCATCTCCTAAGCATAAAATACATGACCTGTGCCTCATCTCAATTTTTGTCCTAGGTTCGCCTCTGATGGTGTGGGACACATTTTATTGATTCAAGGAGCTATGTTTCATTGGCTGGTTGTAGTTCTGACTTTGATGGCGGCAATATCTTTGGACATCATTTGTTTCCTTGGAGGTGCCATCATTACATCCATTTTCTAGCCAACGCTAGGTTTTCAAGCACATTGATTATCGGTAGGCGGCGGCGAAGTGTACTATCGTCATGTTCTTGGTGGAGGTGTTGCTTTAGAGTGGTTTTGCATGTTGTTGCATATTTTGCGGGTGCTATGGTTATCCAATTCAGAGTTTTTAGCCACTAATGATATCTTACATATTGTTAATAAATGAGGGTGGACACGAAGATTATGATAGCAACAATGTTAGTTTAGTGGTTAGAATTCAAATACAGTAGATGTAGTTGCTTTTTTTTGATCCTATATTGGATTTGTCTCATGCTTCAAATCCAAATTTATCCAAATTGTGGCAAGGTTAGTTGATCTAGTGCTCATTTGGTTATTGCCCATAAATACCCTACCAAACCTTTTGGCTGGCCAAATTTTGGCGAAGAAATCCGCCACCCAGATTTGGCCAAGAATCGGCTAGAAAATCAACTACGCGCGACGTAGGAGACTTCAGCTAAGCCAAATCGTGACGTCGATCCAAACACCGTCTCCGTTCAAATGCCATCTCCGTTCACAGTCAATGACCAAATATTGGTCTGGCTCTCTCTAGCCTCGATCCAAACGTCCCCTAGAGTCGACTTTATGAAGCAAACCATGAAAAAGGATTACTCGCAACAAAATAGAGATTTTGAACTTGTTTTTATGTTCTATTGTCTATCATGAATTTTGGTTTCTTGGCTACATACTTTTTTACGGTCGCTACGAACAACTCTAACCGACACTCTAAATAAGCATCTACTATTTCAAACCAAAGATAACAAACAAACTCCAGATTCACTCCTGCTGTGGCAGCATTCTCGGAAAAGGATGCGCCAAGATAGAAATCATCAAGTGGCTTGAAGTTGAGTACTACGTATCATTTTTTTTGTTGTTGAAATCACGAACTCGATGGAAAGTTGCGCTTCTCTTCTTGCAGGGAGGAGCTGGTGTCGCACAGTCGTACAACTTGCAGCAGGCCAGTACCGGCACCATCATTTGATTACTGCATTATTCGTCGGAAACCTGGCACGCAGCGGAAGCCCGGTGCTGCCCACCCCGACCCGCCAACCCGTCGGCACGGGGGGCACGTGTCGGCGCCGGGGAAGATCCGTCCCCCCATCGTCCTCGATCCGACGGAGCCGCGCACACGTGCCCGGCGTCCGTACTCCCCCAACCCGCGCCTTTTCTGACTCAGGTCCGTCGCCGACCTCGCCGTCACCCGTCGCCCGCAGCGGCAAACACCACGCGCAGCCGCACAGGAGTCCCCGAGGTTTTAAAATTCCGGCGTCGGCATCGCGTGTGCGCCACGACGGCCGGGTGCGGGTGCGGGCGCGGGCGCGGCGGCGGCGGCAGCAGCAGGCAGAGGCAGGCCGGGGGCGGATCGGATCGGATGCGCTGCGCCCGCGGGGCTGTCGGGGAGGAGGCGACGTGGCCCAAGCTGCGACACTCCTCCGCCGCGTATTTTAATGCCGGAAAGCCCTAGATATTTTCGGCTCCCCCCGGTCCCCGGCGCCTTTCCGCTCCCTACAAGAAGGACTCCCCCCGCGCGGCTGCACACATCGGGCCGGGAGATTTCGAATCCAGCTCAGATTTTGCTTGCTTTCTCCCGCGGCGCGCGCCTCCCCCCCGTCTGTCTCCGCGCTGGTGAGCCCCCGCGGCGACGTGTGTCCCGCGGGGGTTTTGCTTGGCTTCGACGGCCATCTGTTTGCCTCGCATGGCTCCCCGCTGCCAAGCGTCGATCCCGTCGTCTCCGGGAGCTCCTCCGCTCGCCAGGCGGCCGAGCGCCGAGGCGTCCAGCTAACCAGATCCGCGCCCGCGCACGCCGATTAATCGCCGCGCCGCATCCTCCTCCTCATCTTCCTCCGTAATCCAGCCGCATCCCGGCTCGGCGCTGCCTTCTCCTTTTCCATACTCCATAGTAGTGTAGCCTCCCAAAATAGCAGTTCTATCTCTCTCGGCCGGCAGGGGCGTGCCGTCATCGCAGCTAAGGTGAGCACTCCAACATCTTCCCCGTTCTTTCTACGAGTTGATTTTATGCTTTTTCTGGAGTACATTTGGTGCTGTGTTATCACTTGCATATATAGTTGCATTGGTGACGTTTTAACTAATCCCAACGCACTGATTCTGTTAGGTGTTCTTACATTTTAGCATCGTGCAGAAGCTAGTGTTTTCGCACTTTTGGATATCCGTACGTGTGTCTAATTTTTTTTATCCCAATTCCTTTTGTTGCTGCAAAGCAAAACCTCTCCTAGGGCAAATGCCACTGCGTGTAACATTCTGTGCTAGAGTTTATAGTGTCAGCAGTCATAGATATCCTAGCTAGATTTTTGTTATCATCCTTGCAGTATATACTGGCAGCAGTTTTAAGACGAACTGTGGAATGTAGCCTCCACCGAACCTAGACTCAAAAAAGTTATTGCGATGCGTTGTGTATATTGTATGTTTTGTGATGCCCATTTCTCGGTACATCGTCGAGGCATGCCTTCATTGCTGTTTGTAATAACAAAGCTATTATTCCGATTTGCAAATCCCACTACACTTATATATAGGATATGTTATTTGCTTGATTATGTGTACTATGCAACAATAGCTAGCCAACCAACCTGATGTAGAACACAATTGATATGGAGTAATTGCTTGTTATGCAGTATAACTATCTATATTAAATACCAGTGCAGCTGATCACTTTGAATATTTGTCCACTGTTGTATAATTATGAATTTGTAGGAATATATTGTTAGGGGAAAAACACGAAAGTTCATGATTCAAGTAAATCTTTTAGTTTAAAAAATTTCTGTGTTCCTGCTAAATCATGGCCATTCTTTCGAAGGATGAAACAATTGAATAATTAAAATGTTATAAATGGGAAACCTGGAGTCGTGTTTCTCTATCTCCTCACCATACTGCCACATGATAGTTCTAGGTAGTTTGTTTGTATGCAATGGTTTTGATAGATCTAACCACGGTATGGGTATTTTGAAACTGGTTGCCCATCAGATCACCCTTTTGAAGTATTTTAAATAACCATGTTAAATCAACGGCGTAATATCAGAATGTGAATATATGATATAATTCGATAATCGCATCAATCCTTAAGGGGAAAATATGAGAGGATAGCTTTCAATTTCCCTGCTCACATCATGTTGATGTATGCCGTTTCTAGTTTGTTTTCGAATTTTGGTTTCAGTTTGCTATAACTAGTTGCCCAGAAAACCACCCTTTTGATAAGCATGTGGTAGTTCTAATGTAGCACTATCCACCTTTATTCATGATCCATGTATTGATGAACTTGTCACAACAACTCGCAAATTGTTTGCCTCAATATCTAGTTTGATATGGTGTTACACTTGCAGCAGTAGTTCAAAGATATCTATAGATAGATAGCTATTCCAAATTAAAATGTTACCGGATGAGGAGGCACGGCGTGTTTTTTTTTCTCAAACTATGCAGGAGAGCTGCACGTCGTTTCATTAAGAGAGAAGGGAACATTACAACGATCCTGGAAAATCCAGGTCGAGGTTAACACCCCACACACGCATGCACACACACAGGACTTGGCACTAAAAAGGGAACAAACATGACCAGGTGACCTATGGTGTTCTAAACCGCCGCAATGCTCCAGCCATGCACCATAAGCTGCACTCATCCACCACCACATGGAGCAGTGTACTGACTTGGGGCGAGCTTCCCTTAGAACCACAGGCATTCCTAATTTCCTATGCTTCCAGACCTCCTACAACACTAGGATTTTTTTTTCTCGAACACGCAGGAGAGCAAGGAGAGAGTCATACAAACTCTCTCACACACACCCCACTCACAATCCAAAAGGACTAAATCACCTGTTAACTGTTATAGAGAGGTTAAGCGGCCTAATAGACAGAGGAGCCTCTAACCAATGTCACCAGCAGGGAGTAGGGACAGCCCTTTAGCCCCTGCCGTAGACCACCATTGAGCTTCTTCTGGATGATAAGGGAATTTAGTCCTCTTCTCATTTCTTTGGCACACTCCTGATTGTGGTACCCCACCAACCTAGGAAACGAGAAGAAATCATGGGGTGAGGGTGTGAGGCCTTAAGAAGTGCATTGGAATTTTGTTGTTAGGAAAAATTTGAAAAAAGTTCGGGGAAGACTGAAGAATGGCCTTATGGCTGAAATGTTGACCTTCTAATAACTCTTTTAATCTCTTGAGTTATAGTTGAAGTTGTGGAATTTGAAGTCCAATAACTATGCAGTAAGGAATATATGAACATTTGTAAGAGATTTCAGATGGTTAATGTGACAACTCAAGTTCTAGCAGGCTAGTAAGTTTTTGTTGTAGTCAGTGTTAAATGGAATGCTGTATAATTGAATGTGCCTGCCTTTTTATGAGATCATGCGCTGTCCAGGCCTTGTTGATTCTTTCACTGGCTTATTCGGAGTAGAGGAGGCCATGGGAGCATGGGCGGAACCCAGTGGAGGTGAAACTGGGTTCTGTCCCCCCCCTGGCCAACGAAATTGTTTGAAGATTCAAACTAATTAATCCATGCCTACTGCAGCCAGTAGAGCATTGTAAGGTCAGAGTGAAAGAAAAAAACTGTTTTACCTACTTTTTTTCTCGAACGACGCAGGAGAACTGCGTGTCATTTCATTAAGAGAGAATACAAGAGTACAAAAGAGAAGGGGAGAACCCCTTTAGCTCAGTACAGGAAACACCCCAGACCCTACACTGATTTACTTACAGCATGTAGAGATGTTTAGTTTGACAGATAGTTAATTCTGAATGACTAGAGTATATATTGCTTGGCAGTAAGAATATTACATGCTATGGAGTCAGCTGTTCTTCATGAATTTTGTCCTTTTGTAATGTGGTTTATCTATCATTAGCAAGTTACTTCAGATCCGCATCCAAACTGGTGATTTGAGTTCATTGTTTCGTTTTATGTCAGATTGATGCAAGGGGCGGTGACAAGCTAGAGGCAGCAACTGCATATCTTGCAAGAAAAATGTAAGTTGATAACTTCGTAATTACTCTTAAGTTATGTATTAAAAATGGCTGAGTTGTAGAAGATGTTGAATCATTTTGTGATGCATATTAGAATTAAGAAAAGGGCTGGTGGAATTTATCTAGTGGGTAATTACATTATTTGAATTCGTGTTGTTTTACAAGTATAGTATTTATTGCGATCTGAATGGTGTATTGGCTGTATCCTATCTTGTCCATCCAAATGTCCCTGCGAGGTTTTTTATTTTCTTTAGGAAGTGTTATTTACGTGTTTTCTGAATGGTTTATTGGTTCATTTTCCTTTTGGATGGCCTGGACTTGACCCAGGATAATTCCCTCATGGACAAGTACGTTCCTTTTGGGTCAGGTTGTTTGGGCTGTGTGCAGGGAAATTGACCAAAATAGTGAGTTCCCTTGATTGAGCCCATATTGATCACTTTGGCCCACTGAAACGTGCCTTTAATCCAGGGCCATTGCGTATATCCATTTTGGGGGCCTTTGGTGTCGTTGGACATTGAGCCCTCTTGCCGCAAAATAGATATTCTGCAGGGGTTGTTCCATTACCATTCTGACAGGATTTTGTTTAGGTTACAATGTCACAAAGGATTGTGTTGCATTCCAAAACTATGTGATGTTTTTGTTGTAAAATACTAAAATCAGAAAAGTTCTCAGCCCAGAAGAGCAAGATCTCTGTTATCTGTATCCTCGATCCTTGAACTCTCAATCACGTTTTGTCTTCGTCTTTTCAAGGAGAATAGTATGACGTATTGTTGCCCACCAATGTTTTGGAGACCGGGACACAAGTTCGCAACCTTTTAGATTTGAATCATACTTTAGAATGTGGACAAAACATGTGCCACACGTGGACTTCTTTCTTCACCCTTTTCAGTATACTGTTTCAGGCTGTCAACCGTGGCTGTGAGTGTCATGTAGTTTTATGATGTTTTAAAATTTACCTGGTAAAAAATTGATATTATTTGACTAATTATACCTGTCTCTCTGCTTGTTTTCTGGAGGTCTTGGGTTGGAATCAACACCCCTAGCAAACTAAGTACTGCCTATAAATTCCGTTCCCCAGACCCGACCTTGTATTGTAGCTTTCAGCACTAGATGTGCCTTAGAAATTCTTTCCTCAGACCCACCTTCTTATTTATTTAGTTTTTGTTTCCTTACTGGGACAGTGGGGCTCGAGTAAAGAACCTGATGAACAAAGGTAACTTGGGATAATGGGCTTATGGACTCCTAAAAGATATGAAAAATCTCTATGTGCTCCGTCTCCTTTGGTGCGCTAAGCATCTCTGCCTTTGTGCTGAATCAGCATTGCCTTGCAATCCTGCAGAAAGCTAATTGCCTAACTGCACTGTCATATTTTATCATATCCTACTAAAATGATTGATAACACTCTTTAACAATATAAAACTCAAGGGAGTGGAGACTAGACTCACTTGTCGGTAGCATATCATTCTGTATAAAAATACATAGAGCACCAATGTTCCCTGATCGAACACTGTTTTTCTTTTTCTATATGCCTGAGAATGTCCCACACATCAGTCAGTCTTCTTTTCTGTTTTCCTTGCAGCATGGCAAGATTTAGCTTATAGAAACTTGCACGCCTGAATTTGTCCTACTACACATAATCGGCTAGGTATACAAGCCTATCAAGTGTACTAGCAATTTTGAAACTTGTTTAATATGAAAAACTCTCATCAAACATCAAATGCAGCTAGAAACAATTATCAACTGAATTCCAAAGCTCAATTCCAGTCTGGAATTATTTGCAGTGCATTTACATTCATATCTCAAATCTCTGCCATAAATACTTTGTTTTGGCGTTCTGAGTATCATGTCTTTACAATGAATAGTATCCCTTCAGCATAATAGGAACATCGATTTCACTCTGCTTCATGGATTTAATTGCAATCTGCATGTGTTTGATTACTCATTATATGATTGCAGTTAAAACTAGTTAACTGATTGAAAAAATACATATAGATAATAGATGTTACCCTAGCTTAGGAGCAGTCGACGGCTCGATGCTGGTCTGTTGCGGCAGTGTGCTGAGTCCTAGTTGCACAGGAACATCTGTGTTTTCTACTACTGCGAAGTTGTATGGTGTTGGTGATTCCTGATTAACTTCGCTTGGTCCTTCAGTCTGATAGACCTGAAAACAATTAATATCATGTTATATATGTGGTTTGGTGGTTACTTGGTCATATTCTTGTTCAACTCATCAGCTACCTTCTTATATAACTCAGCATTTTCTTGACGAATCAGGTTGATCTTATTGTACAAGTCCATGTTTTCTTGGTGAAATAAACTTGCCTGCAATCAATATTGTCAGTGTTACTAAAATCAAATAAAACACCACAAAGAACTATAATAATTATAATTCCATAGAACCTTCCGATTTAATTCGTGAATTTCATCAATCAAGAGATGGTCCTGTTAAGAGCAGCAACAGTAGTAACAATCTTTAGTGATGACTCTTGTAGGAATAATTGATCATATAGATGTGATTAGCAGCCAAACCTTCTTTGAGCGAACACCACGAAGGCTTGTTTCCAACTGATTCTCTAGGGACTGCAGTTCTTTAACATTAAGCCCAGAAAGATCCTCTCCCATCAACTGCCTGTAACCCATTATATGCAGTACATTTTATGTTGTGTTATGTAGATAGATACTGTCTAGCAAAGATGGCCATATAGGCAATTTAGCGATGTTGTTATCTCACTGGTTTATTTTGTTTTGTGTAGTACTGTGCTTTGGTGAATAGACTTATAACAACAGACACACCAAAGAGATTGAGGCCCAAATACAAATATAGACAGTGCTGGATAACTTGATTCCAGCAATAGTGATTAGCAAACCCCAGTTACACAAATATTTATGTACATGAATAATTTGTAGTCAGACATGTTGTTTTTACGTATAATACTGTTCAGCTGATAATCTCCGAGAGTAAAATATTTCTGGGAGAATGCAAGATGGGGGATCTAAGGATCAAAGCTTGGTTTCAGAATGCAACACTGGTAGCTTAAAACAAGCAATAGGACTTCTGATTTTCTAAAAAGGCACCCCCCTTAGATCTGAGAGATGAGGTTATCATAAAAGCAGTATTTAACTAGGAGTAGTCCTTATTTGGTTTACATACATCTTCCATATGCTCAATTCTATCTTGGCTCAGGTATTTTGGTGTCTAGCCTTTCACACAATAATTCGTGGTGGGAATCAACTCATGCTAATGGTCTCTGTTATGTTGAATGTGCAACAGTCGTAGCTGTCTTTGGATATTGCATACTTTGCGTTGTGCCTCTGTCTTTGAATAAACATGTTTCTAATGAGTGACATGCTTGAAACTTTTGCAGGGTTTTCGGACCATACCTATGATTTTCTTGCAAGTTGTGCAGTTGTTGTCTCAAGCTTGCTGCCTCCCTTTGCCAAAACTACGAAGAAAAGCACAGGTTATGTTATTGATAAACACATAGGTCAGAATTAAATTGATAAGCATGTGTATGTAGCAAGCAGGACGTTATATTGATGAAACCTTCTAGCAGGAAGTAACATTTTGCAGCAAGATATTTAGACAGAAGATACTAGGTTTAGAACTTTATTGTCTATTCTGTAGCATGAAGAAATGATTTGTTATTAAGGAAATGCACAGCTTGGTTGTACATATTTGCAGTGTGGCGGCTGTACTAATGATTTCAAAGCTTTGGATCATCAAGCAGTACGTTAAGGGGGTGAGTATTGAGCTAGCAAACTATATATTGTGGCTACAATGTTGGCAAGCACACTCCATGAAGTCATAACAAGAGGTGTGAAAATTCTTAGACGGACATGTCAAGGTGAATGGAAATTCTGATAATATGTTAGTACAAGTAAATACTCTGTTGTGATTTGAAGGGTGCACAGATTGCCTTTTTGCCCATGCTGATTCTTCTGTGGTCAATGTTCAACATGCTCAATATCCACACTTGGTAAGCTTTGGATGCTAGTAGAGTCTGTAACCAAACTTTTCCTCTTTCTTTTTTTTTTTTTGCTGTTTTTGTGTATTTAATTCACAATTAGCAGAGGAGCTGACCATCTGTAGCTTCATCCTACTTTTTGTATTTTGCAAGGTCAGATGAGGTGTTGGAATAAACGGGAGAAACTGACCACAAACCGGTGGTGACATGGTAATTTGGAGTTTATGGGATGGTCCGTGAAGTGTAACCAAACTAGAGTGGCAAAGGGGCATTTCCAGTTAAAGAAAGAAATGCGGATTAAGGCAGTAAGATGCAGTGGAAGAATTCAAGACTGCATGCCGTTATTTTTTTCTGTTAAAACAGGCCTTTCTAGTTCAGCAACCTGTAAATTTTGCTTTGAGAAGTATCTGAAAGAAAAAAGGCATGTGTCTTTTGAGATTTCTTCCCTCTTTTGTACCTCATTCATATCCTCTGTAATCCTAAAGAGTTCTTGTTTGTTTAAAAAGATAAGACCACATCTTTTCATTGTAAAGGATATGAATGCATAGATGTTCGTCACGATGTCATACTAGTCCAGTACTGCAAACAGAGCTATGGCTAACTTTGCAATGCTCTATTAAGGTAAACGCTTTCTGAGACAATTCTAAAAACATTACCATAGATTTATGTCTCCAGATTTTTAAAGTTTGAAACCATAATGTTTTGAAAGCTTGACTTTTTTTAAAAAAAATCAGCAAATGAAATAGAATGCCACCGATTGCCGTATAACCATAAAGTCTCCAGGCCAAAGATGGAGATGAGAATGAATTCATCAAGGCTAGGAACCGAAAACCACAAGAAGCAGAGAGATGGACAATGTTTCTGCTGGTGCTAATAATAAAATGATATATTTCAGGTTAAATATCCATTTCCATCACACACACTCTTGGTTCCGTGTTATCAGGGGAGGGCCTAATAAAGTCCTAAACACAAAAGGACAGATACATGCCAGTATAAATCCTGGTTTATTGCTATGTGCTAGTGTAAACCATGCGCACTTGTACATATTTCGGTGAAGCCTATTCTTTTTTCTTCTTGAAACTACATGAAGCATTATTCTTTGAATTGTGAATTTTCTTTCCTTCCCTCTACGTTTGAATTGTGGGACTTAGGTTTTTTTAGGGGAATTGTGTGACTTAGAAGAGCTGTATACTCTGTTCCACTAGTTATAGCCCGGCCCAAGACTTACAGCCCAGATTTCTTTTGCTGCTTGGACAGTGAAAGTTTGGATGGCAGCCCATCTTCAATTTTCACATTTTATCTGCTGAGTCCAAACTCGATTTGACAACTTTTTTTTTGTGTCGGGGGAAGACAACTTCTCTGTTTCTTGACATCTACTAATCATCAGAGAATCTCTTCAGGTGAGTTATGCCATTAATAACTGGATGCAAATTTGAGTGCATGCTGAAGTTTGAAAATTTTAAAAAAATCTAAAGGAGCTAATGTAAAGACAGGACATGTCTTAATAAGTATAACCATAAAAAAATGCTGAGACCAAGTGATCAGCACCAAATTGTTGTCACTTGGTCTTTTCCTTTAATGGTTACCTTTTTGGAACTCGAAACCTTTTCACCCATTTTCACACATTGGCAGCAGACCTATTGCCACGGATATTTATTGCCATTCCCCCCTTTTTTTGCAAGAAAAAAAGGTTCTTTTCACTAATACTTACCAATCTAGCAAAATTGAACCTCGAAGTAGTCTTTTTTAAGATAAAAATTGTAAGGACAAATCATGTATATTCATTTAAGTTTCTGAATACATACTCCTCATATTTTCATGGTGAAGCAAAGCATGATAAATCTTATATGCTAGCATTCCATCTTCCAGTCGACAAAAATATGACAAGTGATATCTTACTAAATAGGAATTCACTTTCTTTCTCATGAGAATGCACATTACCATTTTCTAATACTTTTGCAAGTCTTTATTTCTCTAATTAGATTTCTTGTGAGAGCATAGGATAACAAGATATATATCAACCATCTACGGAGAGTTGCAGTCACATACTCAACTACTGAGGATGGGCACATAGATAATAATGCATTATTGTTCGATTGATCATTTCTTTATTAGTTTCTAATCTATATAGCCAGATGCTTATCTTGATTACCAAAATTCTATTACTTTTTCAATTGAAAACCAAACCAAAAAAATGTTCATACCTAATTAATAACCATTGAAATTAAAGTGCATTGGGCCTGATCTGATTTGCCATTCTATTTTTTATTATATGGGGATTATCCATGTTATAGGAGTATGGGGGTGATTGATTGATCAAACCATTTTGGTGGACAGACTAAGCAAGCAAACCCATTAATGTTATATCAAGTACTGAAATTACTTTTCTAACTAGGAAATGATCAGGCATCTCAGCTCATGCATGATTTCTTGCAAACAAAATACATGCATATGCTTAGCTTTCAAAAAAAAAACATGCATGGTTACTTATATGTGATCTTGAAAATTATATTTTCATAACTCAAGCCTATATCTTCAGATAAAACAAACAAATGTTTAGTGATTTATATGCCAAATATAATTGCCTTAAAACAAGTAATCTCATGCTAATTTTTTATGTTCAATAATGCTGAAAGAAAAATATTGAATAGTGAGTATTGGAGTGAGTGATTTTCATCAACCAATCTCACGCTAATTTTAAAACAGACTGTTTTACTGTTTCGTAGCAGTGAGTACACAACCCCACACATCTACATAAATTCAAACAACTTATATACATGCAAACCCTGATGTCCTTCGATCATGCATGCTACACCGATCATTATCCAGCCTGGGAGTTTTGAACTGGTATTGATGCTATCATCAGTAATGCATGGGGTGGTATTGAAGGCCAGTTCTGTAGTAGTGTCCTCCTTAACTCTAGAACCCATAAAATGCACACCCCTTGAAATTGAAGAAAATTTATCAAAATCGTGTCAATACTAAAGGAGTATTTGGTGCAAACATGACATATCAATCTACTCGATAAGCTTATTCTAATGTAAATAACTTTTATTCTCTAAACATAACATATGCTAAACACTTTGGAGTTGGAACATACATGTGAAAAACAAGAATGCATTCATCACCATTTTATAATTAAGCAGATTTAGCATTGCCATGATGTTTATTGATTTGATGTCCAAGATGCTATATATATATACTCAATCCAAACAGTTTTCAAGCAGTAGTAATCTCTACTTAAATAAGGCACACACATCAGAATATCTAGAACAAACCTTAAGCTCCGAGTTGTGATTTGCAACGACCTGCTGTTCTTCCTTGGACTTGCCATACCGATCTATTACTGATTTCATGCTGCACATAGCACCAGTGGCAATTCGCAAAAAACAAGAAGAAATGTTACTATGTGATTCAGTGTAAAATATTGAGGTTCAGTTCTCAATAAAATAAAGCAGAAGGAAATGGAAAGTAAAAAATATCTAATTATAGAACAAAGTTAGATCCATGTCCTCTGTCTGGAACAACTAAATCTGCTAATTAGATTTGTGTGTTTGTACGGTACGAACTGGCCTCTGAAACAGACCACACATGCATACTATCACGAAACCCTATATGTTTCCTACTGGAATGCGTGGTGTTGATCACATGAAACTGTACGACCAAATTAAGATACAAGTTTTACACGAAGCACAATGAAATTAAGATAGATCAAATCAGGAAGAGGAGAAAAAAAGACACTCATACTACTAAAGCGAGGTTTAAATTAGACGACACAAACTTCTTGTCATGGAAAATGATATGTATATGCGTATGTAATTATTGCTCCATGATAGCGAATATATGTGACAAATAATTTTGTCTTTTAATCCTTTTTGTGTAGAAGGTGTGTATGTCCATATATAATATTTGGACAACTAATGGTAGTTCTTCAGAATAGTCAAATCTAAAGCAAGAACCCAAAATAAGAACAAGAATACAGTTTGCGCCCCTTAACAAAAAACCATGCGAAATCAGCATGAAAACAAGGATGAACAGACCTGGTGCTAGAGTACTCATAGAGGCGGCCGGTGCTGGAGAAAATCATGAGGCCGACCTCGGCGTCGCAGAGGATAGCGAGCTCCTTGGCCTTCTTGAAGATCCCGTTCCGGCGCTTGGAGAAGGTCACCTGTCGGCTCGTGGAGTTGTCGATCCTGCGGATCACAATCTTTCCCCTCCCCATCTCTCTCTCTTAATTGACCTTCTTGGAAATGGAGAGAAGAGCTAGCTTATTAGCAAGGACGACGACGGTGGGATCTCCGGCCGTCCAGAAAGAAGAAGCCGCGAGAAGGTGCCAAAGAAGGTAAGGTGAGAGAGGAGATCTGGGCAGGGAAGGGAGCTGGAAGAAGAAAGCTCAAAAGGTTTCCCAAGGGAGCTAGGAGAGGGCCGGGGGGAGGGAATGATGCGTCCGGGTGTGCGTTTGTGGGAAGAGGGCTGGCCTTTTCTTGGCGCTGGGTGGATGCAACTTGCAAGCAGACTTTCCCCTATCTGCTACTTGCTTTATTTAGCAAAGAAAGGCAAGGGGAGGAGACGACGCACGGCACCCAATTGGCTACCGGCTTTGTTTATTGGTTGGTGCCTAATTACACTACTCCTAAATGGCTGTGCTAATGATAGCCGACTCCACCGTCGTTGCAAGCACCAAAGGTAAATACTACACTACATGTACAAGTTCAGTAGTCAGTACTGTGTTTCGAAAAGCAAAAAAAAATCTAAATTAATTGAGCCTAGCCATGAAATACAAGCCCGGTACTGATAGCGAGTTTTCCAGTAGTGAGCACAGCCATGAAATACAAGTCCTCAGAACAGAATAAGCTTGTGATCGTCACTGCTTATGCATGTGGTCGCAAATAAAAAAAATACACAGGGAAAACATTTTGGTGCCACACCGTACCGAAAAAGCCAGAAGAAGGTGTGCGCCACGCTAGGTGCCGTCTAGGCTAGCAACAAGTAGAAAATTAGGCGAAGCGTGCTACAGGTGATACGCGCACAGAAGATCGATCGTAGCAGACGATTGGTTTGGTTTAACGTGCTTAGCAAAGTTTATTAAAAGTAGTGTTAAATAATCGAGGCTGATGGCGAAGATAATATTGTTGTTGTGCCCTAGAGACGGGCGGGAGGTGCTCGTGGTGTCCCCGCCGCCTGCCGGATGGTTCGCCGACGCGTGGAGGCGCCGGAAGACGACTTGCAGTTCACCGGCCGTTCACCACCAAACTTGCATGCATGCATGTAGTAGTAAGCACTAAGCAGTCATGCATGTCGTTATTACTGCCAATTGGTATAAACAGATGACTGTTTAGTAAACAATGGCATGGTATGTTCTTTAATTTGATCGTTTGATCTCCGTTGTTGCATATACAAAAATATTCATTTTACAAGCCCGAACAAAAGTATTATTCTGTATATATTTATACTTATATTGTGGTATACTTATTCGATGCTTCTGTTGGATTATATTTGGGTTAGTTAGGAGTATATGTCAAATGCCTATAGAGGAATATATACCTGTGCTAATTAAGATAACTGACATGTTAACTTTGACCAAATCCTCCTTATATATATGTATCCAACTAATCTTACATCAGAGGAAGACAAATTCTCTCTCAACGCAGTCTTCCACTTTTGTAGTAAATATATAGTTAAATTCAAAGGCAGCATGATGATGTATATGTACTGTTATATTAAACTCCACATGGCACAGCCAATAATATTGTTTTCTTTTATGTTTCGGGCAATAAGCTAGACATGCACTTAATTACCTCGTTGTCCAGGATCGGTCCAATAATCACTACGGGAAACCGGGGCTTTGCCGAGTGTCCCAAACACTCGGCAAAGGCCGAAATAC
>JAZFNS010019999.1:59697660-59715222 GCA_037127165.1 Alloteropsis angusta | reverse complement strand
GTTTGTAAAACCTAGATGAGGATGAACCAAAATTGAAGTGTAGAGCGGAGAGGATTTGGATTTGGTGTGAATAATTTTTTTTGTTTTTCTTTTTCTCATCAGTACCGGGTGAAAAAGAGCAGGGACGGATGACTTTTTTCATCAGTCCCGGATGCGGGGTACCGGTTCCAAAACCGGGACCGAAGGGGTTTTGGAACCGGTACCGATGTCACGTTTTCTACTAGTGACGTCTTTTCCTTTGATTTATTTAGCGCCCGTTGGGTTACGAGAGGGTTCCCTTTCCTGTCCGGTTGACGCCTCCCTCTGGTGTTGCCGGGCTGAGGCTGGCGATCCGGCGTGTGCGGCGGGCTTGCCGGGCTGAGGCTGGCGAGGGTGACCTCCATGCCTTCACGGCTTCACGGCTGCACGAAACAGAACCTGGAGGCGAGAGGCCGGGAGCTGAGAGCCCTCGTATTATTGGGCCGTAAGATGGGATGGGGCTCCCGGTTCCTGGGCCTGTTACGAGGCCGGATGCCGAAGAGCTTTTCCTCCAACACTGTGCCGGGCCGAAGCGCTCGGGACTCATTGGGCTGATAGCTCGGCTCTGAATTGTTGGGCTGTATGTGTAGGGCTGCTAAGAGAAACAAGGCCCGGACTTTTTCCGTGCTGCTACAAGTCGATTTTTTTATTATTATTTTTACGATTTTGCAAAACGGCATCCGGATAACCAATTTTGCAATTATGTCATTCAATCACCCATTGAAACGGCAGTCGCCATTTAATAGGGCTATAGGGGTCAAAACCGCCGAATAAAACAACAGCTAGAAAAACCGGCGAATGAAACGACGATTACTTCAATGATTCCCGCTTCTGTGGCACTATAGCGTCTTATCGCCATTTAATTCGTTGGATAGCTTCCCGTAAAAAAATCATAACTTTTTCATATGAACTAGATTGGAGATAAACTTCATACGAAAATTGTAGAGCTCGATGAGATCTATAACATTGTAGCTCAACATTTTTCATTTGAAATCATCTTCTTGCTCAAATAATTCATACAATGCTCAGATATAATGAATCAGAAGAATTTTCCTTCTCTAAAGAGCACGTCTTAAATAAATTATAACTTCCCCATATGAATTCGGATCGAGATAAAGTTCAAACGAAAATTGTAGAGCTTGTTGAGATCTACAACTTTGTAGTCCAAGCTTTTTCATTTCAAATCATCTTCTTCCTCGAATAATTCACGCAATGCTCAGATCTAATGAACCAGAAGACTTTTCTTCTCTAGACAGCACATTTACAAAAAAAATATAACTTACTCGTATGAATTCGGATGGAGATAAGCCTCTCACGAGAATTGTAGAGCTCAATGAGATCTACAACTTTGTAGTTCAACATTTTTCATTTGAAATCGTCTTCTTCCTTAAATAGTCCATGCAATATTCACATATAAAATTCTAATGTTAGATCTAAACATTGTCTCGATTATTTGAGTACCAAACTAATTTGCAATGAAAAAAAATTGAACAACAAAATTGTAGATCTCGTCGAGCTCTATAATTTTTGTATGAAGTTCATCTCCATCCGATTTCATACGAGAAAGTTATATTTTTTTTTGGAGATGTGATGTCCAGAGAAGTAAAATTCTTCTTGTTCATTAGATATGAGCATTGCGGGGATTATTTGAGTAAGAAGGTGATTTCAAATGAAAACCTTTTGAACTTCAAAGTTGTAGATCTCATCGAGTTCTATATATTTCATATGAAGTTTATCTCCATCTGAATTCATATGAGAAAGTTATACGTTTTTAAAGATGTGCTGTCTCGAAATGAAAATTTTTCTGATTCATTAGATTTAAGCATTGCATGAATTATTTGAACAAGAAGAAGATTATTTCAAATGAAAATATTTTGAACTATAAAGTTGTAGATCTCATTGAGTTCTACAATTTTCGTTTGAAATTTAGCTCCATCTAAGGTCATATGAAAAAGTTGTGATTTTTTTTACGGAGAGGAAGCTAGCCGCCGAATGAAACGACGGTAAGACGCTACAGTGCCGCACGGGCAGGAATCACTATCGTGGTGATTGGTTGGGTAGCTTAGAGCCTGGCTAAGAGTTATGCATGACTAGCCGAGAACAGGCTTATGCAACCATATGTGCACGTATTTAGTAGGGTGCATAAGCACGTTTGCTCTGTGTTAGCCGGTGTTTGGTAGGGCACATAAGAGGCTATGATGTATTGTGCATGCTAAATTGCACAGTGGGGGCCCACAAAACCTGGCTAGCCGGAGCCTGCACAGTGGAAACGTAAATTCCGGCTGTCTCCAGTTGTGCAGGCCGTACATGCCATTTTGCACAACCGGATGCTGCATATCCACCATGCAGCCCACCAAACGCAGCTCCCCTGCACTGCATAAGCCTGGACAAGGCTAAACGCAGCCTACCAATCACCACCTATAGCAACCGTCGTTTCATTCGGTGGTTTTTCTATCCGTCGTTTCATTCGACGGTTTTGATCCTTGCTACCGTTTCATTTGGCGACCACCGTTTCAATCGGCGGTTGGGTGACAGAACTGTAAAATATATCACTCATATTCCGTTTTTGCAAAACAGAAAAAATAAAAAATAAAAAAATCCTACAAGTCGGTCTACAGTGTGGATACCACTTTATATTAACTACCGTGCGAAATTGGTTCACCACCATGCTTAAAAATGCCAAAATCATGAAAAATTTCGCACCGCGCGATATTAACTTGATTGGATAAAGAAATCTAAGATGCTATATATGTGAATCAAAGGAACCATTTTATGCATTGAAGCTAACAAAATCTTCACATGTGAAAAATAAGTCGCACAAGCCATAGTGCGTGAGTCAAGCTCGCGTCATATCGCCGTTCACACCCACATTTCTACTTATTTGTACTAATTTTTTGAATAAGATAAATGGTTAAATTGTATTTTAAAGGTCAACAGTGAACTACAATTTGAAACTGAGGAAGTATGATAACTTAAACTTTACATGCGGAGCATGATAATGGCTGGGTTGGTCCCACTAGATGCATTTTAAGTTGGCCAACTTTTTTCACTGTATTTTGGTTTTTTTAAAAAAAACATGGAATTGCTTGAAAGTATGTCATAATTGAAATGGATGCCAATCAATTTGTATAGAGTGCATATCTGATAAAGTAAAGTTCACGAATATTTATTACTCTTCTCGTTTATGTTATCTATGGATATTTAAGGGAAATGAGGTCAATGCACATTTGTTTACTACAATGGTGCCATTTGATCTAACATGTTTGTATTATTGAAGCATATTCTTGTATTCGCATATTCTCTTCTTTGTTTCCCATTTAGATCTCCAAAAACTTCCCCAACTATATTTTTTATAATGGTGATGTGTAGTCTTTTTTAATGGTATATTTATGTTTAGCTTAATAAATTTCGGTATGATAAGCAATTATGCTATATAATGACAATTAACTTTAAATTTTTAGGTAATAGATATGTTCATCTTTTCATTATCAAATATGGTGAATCAATTCATTTTTCTATTAATAAAAATAGTATTAGTGACAATAATATACATAAGTAGGGTTGTTTACGGATAATAGATTATGTGATGTATATCTGTTTCGCAGATCAACCTTTGAGAAACATGATTAGGGATCAAATGCGCAGAGATATGTCTGCATAAATGGCTTAGTGGGTACCTACATTTGTTATATTTTCTAAGTCTCTTTATCTGTTTTCTGTGAATTCCTGCAGATGTCTACTTCGTCATTTTCTGCATCTCCTTCATCTTTCAAATCGACAGCTCAGAGCTATGTGAGCGTCACCGATCACCTACATCACTCCACTGTTTGCCAGTAATAACACAATGCATAAAAACTTTTTATAAAGTAAATAGTCGATAAATTGTTGTTATCATGAATTATATTTTTTTCTTTATGCACATCAAATTATGTAGAATCCTAATAATACTTAGAAAAATTGTTTTCCATGCTATGAAATCACAGTCGTTGTACAAATGAAAGAGACCACAAAGACTCCTTTCTGAGCACCTAATTTAATTTTTGCTTAGATCTAACTAAATAGGAAATTCACTCTATTATGTTGTCATAAAACTTCTTCCATATAATTTTGAATCTTCAAATCTAACATTTAATTGTTATATGAATTGTAATTCTAAGTTTCTTGAAATTCGATATCCACATTTTGTGTGGTCCTATTAAATGTGAGATGTATAATTGTGTGCTTGTTTGGTATTCAAATTTATTTTTGATTTTTCATTTATGGTATGATACACAAAGTACACCGAATGCTCTAATGAGCTTAGTTGATAATGGTAGGATATATATATGAAAACTTGTAGGAGGTGAGTAGGCTGGAATGCGCGGGTATATCCGTATATGTAGAAAGGGGAGATGGTGTAGCAATTGGATTTAGAACAAATGTAACCTTATGGGTAGTCGATTCCAACTTTACTTGAATATTTGCAAGCAGGAAATTTGAAAGGAGTGCACATGGCAGCTTAACATGCCTTGACACTATTGCTTGTCCTAGATCAAACACACAAACAGAATCAGTACATGTTTATTGCACATATATAAAAAACAAACAACGTCGACACCCATTATATTAGCACACAAGCTACAATCAAACACTTAAGGAGCATCCATGGCAAAGTAACATTAGCAAAGTTCATTATGGCACGACAGCTACGACTCAGAACTCTGCCGCCACCGCCAAGAACATCGCCGGGTCCGTGACAGCGTCGGAAGTCAATGATGAGGAGGACGACGACATGGACGAGTTGACCATGTTCAGTATGCTGCTCCAGTAGCCCTTGTCCTCCTCCTCCTGCTGCTCACTGACGCTAGCGTCAGTCGACACGGCCGCGAAGTTCTGTTCCGCACCGGCGGCAGAACAGTCAACAAGGACGCCGGCAAGGAAGCTTGGCGCGGCGGCGTCACCGAAGGGGTGCTGCTCCCCGAACGCCTCCCCGTAAGAGCGCGGCGTGAGCACGGCGGGCGGCGCGCGCGCCGTGCCGCGCATGTCGTCGTGGGTCGCCGCGCTGGCGAACAGCGCGCCCTCGGAGAAGCTGAGCGTCGACGTGGGCGAGTCGAGCACGCTGGCGGGCGGCGCCGGCGGCGAGGCGAGCGCGCGCAGCTTGGCCTCACGCGCCAGGCGCGCCTCGGCCTCGAGGCGCGCGCTCTCCCACTGCGCCGTGTGGCTGAGATGCGCGGCGGCCCTGTAGCGCGCGCCGCCGGAGGAGGCGCCGGCGCCCGCGTCGGCGCGGGGCTTGTGCGTGACGGGGTCGATGCCCATCTTGGCGAGGCGCTTCTTGAGGTGCGTGTTCCAGTAGTTCTTGATCTCGTTGTCGGTGCGCTTGGGCAGGTGCGTCGCGATCGCCGACCACCTGCGGATTGCACGCGACCAATGTCAGCCATGCATATCTCCCGTCCGCTCTCTGTTAGGCCAGTCTCAGTGGGGGTTTCATGAAGAGTTTCNAATTTTGCTGATGTGGCAAGGAGAGAGAAGGTTAGAGTTTCATGGGATGTGAGAGGAGTTTCATCTCCATGGAACTCAATCCGCACGGTTACCTAGTTTCGCAGTCTAGGTAACTGTGCAATGAAAGTTGCACTGAGACTGGCCTTATTTTCACATGGGCAATGTCCTCTACTACCGCAGTATTTTCGCATGATGAGTGAAAAATGGTTGGTGTACTAAATGATTAGAGGTGCGTGTGGTGTGGTGCGAAGGGGCATTGAAGGAGCTCGTGGTGCAGGGGCATGCACGGACAGACAGGCCGGGATGGCCGGAATGATGGGGCGTGGCAAGGTCAACATGGCAGGGCAAGGGCGACAAGCGAGCGGTGACGATGGTCCAGCGCCCTGACATGGATGGCGAGGCACAGCGAGGCGAGCGGGCTCGGCAGCATTAATGCCAAACGTGACTAGCCAATTCTACTAAAGAAAAATAAGCTGCCACAGTAATTTCCGCACACTTCAATTTTACCGCGTTCGATCTCGCAGACGCAAGGCTGGATTAGCTTCTGGGATAGTGGTACATTCCTGCGGGGCTGCGTGCGCGTGCACAGGACGCACGGGGTTGTCGCAGGTGAATCGGAGGAGATAGTACGTGGTGATCCATCCATGCATGAGTGGTCGGTGTATGTATCTATCACATCACCTGTTGCCGAGGAGCGCGTGGAGCTGGATGATGGTCTGCTCCTCCTGCAGCGTGAACTTGCCCCGCTTGATGTCCGGCCGCAGGTAGTTGGTCCACCGGAGCCGGCAGCTCTTGCCGCACCGCCGCAGCCCTGAAAAGCCAATCGCAGCAGCATTAGAGTATACACTAGCTTGATTACTGTGCTGTGCTAGACAGAAGCCAGACACAGTAGTATGATCCATGCATCTTCAAACCGACGAGCACGTACGCTCGGAGAACGAAACGCAAACACAAAAAACGAGTAGTGAGCTCTGACTCACCGGCCTTGGCCGGCAGCGAGCGCCAGCAGCCGTGGCCGTGCTGCTCGATGAAGGCGAGCAGCTTCTGGTCCTCCTCCGGCGTCCAGGGCCCCTTCTTCAGCCCGGCCTCCTTCTCGCAGCACGGCGACCGCCCCATCCCGACCAGCCGGCGGCCACCAGACGCGCGCCGCGCGCGATCGCAGGAGGGGGAATTGGCGAGGCCTGCGCAGCTTGACTGGATCGAGCTCTCTAGCTAGTGAGAAGTGAGGACGAACGAAGTGGCCGGCCCGGTGTCGCTAGCTAGCGGCATAAATAGAGCAGGGACTGAGGGACGTGCGTGTGGACTGGTGGTGGTGCCCTACTGCCCTGGGCGACTGCCGTACGTGCCGCCGAGTACTCACTAACCCACCCAGTACTGACTGACTGACTGCCCAGCGTTGGCGTAGAATCTTCTCGGGTTTCCGTGCGGCTCCTACCGTTCGAGGGTAGCTGGCCCAGCCGTCAGGCGCGCCGCGCGCGTTCCCCGACCGAGAAGATCTCCGGCTGCGCCCGGACGCTTTCCGCCGTCCACCAGACCCATCCAAGATTTGTGCCGCGCGAGTCCCACGGCGGCCGGGCGCGACGCGAGCGAACGAACGCAGACACGTACGTTCCCGACCGATGGCGACGGCGGTTGGTGCGCGGTTGGGTTCGCCGCGGGCTACGGCGCGCGCGCCGCCTCCCTCCCGTGCGGCGCGGCGCGGTGCGGCGCGGCGCGGCGGCGCCATCGTACCGGAAGGGACGGCCGGGCCGCGACGAATTCATGCGCTTAAACTCTTTGGTCAGCCGCTACACACACATACTTGATCTCCTAGGCCGCGTACGCGCTCATAATCTCCCATGGCCTCGGATCCGAGTTCCTGCAATCCTGCTCGACGGAAGCAAAAATTTTAATTTTTTTTTTCCCGGGCGGTACGAATACCGGATGTTTGACTGCATCTGGCGCGAGCTCGTGCCGAGCCTGAGACCACAGCAGTAACTGACTGACTGGCTGCCGGATCACTCGTCGAAGCAGCCACAATTGAGATGCATGCTAGTCAGTTTACTGTGCCCGGCAGTGGTCTCGTCTGCTCTGTATTGGCCCTGGGGGGAAGGCGATGGACCTACACTGCAACGTATGGTATGCCCTGTTGTGGGCAGGAGTTATGGCGACGCAGTGAAGCCGCTTGTCACTTGCAGGTGAAAAAGGAGCCTGCTGCGTGTCGTCGCCCAATTGACTCTGGTGACCCTTCCAGTCAGTGACCTGTTTTACCCTACTCACTCGTCAGCTTGGAAGAGATGATCCAAATGCAATGAGGGATGGCGGTTGCAGATTGCAGTTCTCTCTCCATCTGAAGGTCTAATTGCCTGCCTAAATACAAGCGGTAGTCTTTGTCTTTGTTTTGGCTAGTACTCCTTGGCCATTTTTTCTCTCCTGTTAGAAGGATGGCTAGAGCCTTGCAGAGAGAGAGGCCGCAGTGAAAACTCTGTCCAGTTTATACTCGCATCATGGCAGTAACAGTGGATCGTTTAAGCCATTAATTGTGCGGTTTCCATCGCCAATCGCCACAGGACCACCCTGTAAATCGATCTGCGCACACACCCATGTGCAGCTCCTCAACAAATTATCAATCGGTCTTAACTCTTAACTTTTAACATGTAGCCGCTTGAACAGAATCTGTCATTCTCACTCTCTAAGGCCCTCTCCAATGGACTAGCTTAGAGCTAGCTGAACCATTTTTTTATCNAGAGACTAGCGTGGAGTGAAGAGATAGTCTCGAACGTTTTACGATGCAACTCTCTCTCACAGCACAGTATTTAAAGGTGTCTGCTATGGTTTTTCTCTCATCCATATTTGCTAGCTTAGAGATAGTGCTAGCTTATGCTGTTGGAGAGGGCCAAAGAAAAAAAGAAGAAGCTGTCAGGATTCAGGAAGAACCCGATAATTCCAACCGCTAACGCAGCAGGGAAATGATCATAAATTGATTGTCACCTAGTGGCTAGCTTGTAGTAGTACTCCGTAGCTACGGATGGAAGCGAAGTAGCGAACCAGACGTAGCCGCCAGGCCCCGTCAGTATCGCGCCGTCTCAGAGGAGCACGACGTGACCTGCCACCCGATCAGCAGGAGGCGCACCTCGGATGCCCGCAGTCAGGCGCTCGCTCTGCAGCATGCACGCGGCTCAACAGTCAAAGATTCAGGTGTTCATGTGAAATGTCAGCGAGGGAAGAACCACACACACCTGTTATTCTCCAGAAAAGAAAATAAAATAAAGGAACGGGCAAAATTACCAATACTACTGGACAAATCAAGTTACTGGTGACTACCAGACGCAGTACATTGCTGTTTCCCCGCACCAAGAAGAATGATCAAGCTAACAGTCCGGGTACGGATCGCCTCCCATTGATGAGATCCGCAACAATAGGTGGCTGGCGGACAGGCAGGGTTTAACCTGAAGCAGCAGCTGGCCGCAGTAAACTGTAGAGCAGCAGAGGTGAACAGGTTGAAGAGTGAAGACCGGAAGGAAGAAGGGGACGATGGATCTTGATCAATGTTCTAAATAGCGGGCTATGCCGTTTAGCGGAGTGATCTTTCCGAAGCTATAAAACGCTATAGCGGGATCTAGCGGAAGCTATTTATTTAGCGTTTTGTAAAATGTATGAAAATGTTAATTAATTATGCACAAAAAATATTTAAGTATATTTATAAATACAAGTATTAAAATATATGCTCATGACTCTATATGTACATGTCTCCACGCCCATTATTTCATAATAAGAATTACAGTTAGAACTTTTTCCTATATGCATATTTTTTAGCTCCTAACAACTAAGGGGTTTCTAAGCATCTACTGTGAAGAAAATGAAGCAACTTTGGTCTNAATAGGATTAGCGGAGCTAAATGATTTCGCGGCTAAGCCAAATAGCGGTGTTTAGCAGTGCTAAAACGTCCTTAGCGGTATTAGCGGAACAATTGGCGATAGCGTAACGGCGACTCTCTAAAAACGCTATAGCGGAGAACATTGATCTTGATCAGCTGGCCTGGCGACCCCTCTGACACGGTCAATGCTCGTGGTTTCAACGCGGACCGGCAATGCCACATTTATGGCGGTAAGAACCGCGCGCAATCATACGAGATTACACACAAGGGGTGAGAAAAATGGAAGTTACGCCGTGTGATCCACATGCTGACAGCGCGCTGGCGCAGTAACTGGTTTAAATGATCGTGCATGATCCTATTTATTACGAGGGGGAAAGCCAGCGGTCCAACGATCGCGTTTTCTTTTGGCCAGTGACCCATTTCTGTTGCAGCCCTCCGGTTGATGTTGGAAACAGGTCGACATGGCTTGCACAGTTTTGTGCAGTGCTCTTGTATCTTGCCGGCCTCAGTGTTCGGTGAAGTCAGTCAATTGTCCGTGCTCCAGGTTTAGTATGAATGTATGATACAGTGGCGAGCTTGAGTTTTCTTGACGATCGCTCATGCAGAAGAAGCAAAGTCTTTTAACACTTTTACTAGCTTCGGGGATCCTGTTTCCAACAGATTTGATGGTAACAAGTACTAAGGACCAAAGTTTAGTCCGGCTGATCGAACTTGTTGACAAATTAGGAAAATGAAATATAAGATTCAGATTATAATAAAAATAGGAGGGGCAAAGATTTTGGAATTCCTGAAATTCTTGGTGGGCCAAGCCCATTAACTCCATCAGAACGGGCAGTGTCAATCAAATCTATTGAAAAAAAGGGGGCGATTAAAACCTTGAACATTTGCAACAGATTTTCAGAAACATTTTTGAACTGAAAGTCTGCCAAAGTGCCAATTTCGGCCACGCTAGCCGCTTCACGCATTCATTCATTCTGAAGCAGCTCCCTCCCCGGTCGTTCGCTCCACCCAATTTCAGAATTCAGAGTTTCAGGTCAGTTCAGACCGCATGGGTCGATCCATGCAAAGGCAAACAGCTCCTAGCTCGCGCAGTAGCGCCCGCGTTTGTACACGCGAGGCGGGCGTGCGCGATCGGCGCGCGCGCGTCGCCGGCGAACGGAACGAATGGACGGCGCAACCACCGGACGGGGCCCCGGGAGGACAGCCGACAGGGACACATGGTTGCATCAGTACGGGAAGCGGACGGCATGTCCCGTCCTCCCTCGATCATTTCCCGAGCCTCGAAGCTCGGCGTTCGCGGCCACGCCAGACGCCGACCGAGCGGCGCGCGCGCGACATGGCCCTGTTTGCAACGGCTTAAATTCTGCTTATGACCAAAATAATCTGAATCTATCAGCCAAACGATACGTTNTTTTCTGGCCACACTTCTCCCCACAGCTCCCATTTGTACTAAAACGCAGAAGCTGGGTCAGACCCANCTTCTCAAATAAGCGATATCTCTATGTTTGTTCAGCTTATCTGAGAAGTGCTTCTCTAGACCGCTGTACCAAACGGGGCCAAAGCGCCGAGGCGCGGCCGCGCGGCGAACGGCGCGGAACTACGCGCTACGGGAGTAGCTGGGTTCTGCGACCTACCTACGGGCTACGGCTGTGATGCGGTTACGTGATTGGACGGACCGTGTTAGATCGGATGGTACCGCGTGATTATGTCACGATAATACTACTACTGCTGTGTGTTGATCGCGCTCGCGCGGGGGGGCACGCGTAATTATAGCCGTAGATGCGGCGTGTCTTGTACATGTCGAGCCGATGGATGTGGATCGGATCGGGATTTGTGGCATTCATGAGCGGCGTGCATTTGCTAGCTTTTGTTGATCGCGCGCCGCCGCCTATCAGCCTTTGTTCTTCCGCACGTACATTACTGTACGTAGGGAGTAGTACTCGCGAAACATGGAAGGCGATAGGGACATGCCGCATGTACTCCTTGTTAAGATCCAACATTGCCTGCATCAGACGGTGGCTGCAAGTGCTTCGATGAGAGGCGATAAACCGTAAACCGATAACACAGCAAAGCGACGCGATTAGCTTTAGTGCTTGCAAGTTGCAACCGTCATTTAGAATCTGTTAGTACGTTCAGCACCNTGGTAGCGCGTCTGACTCCAGATCAGAAGGTTGCGTGTTCGATTCACGTCGGGTTCAATACCCCGAACCAAGTCCGGATCCTTTTTATTTTTTTGCTTGTCCCTTGCGCCAAAATGTATATTTCTTCTGGGCCAGGCCGCCAGAGCTATCCTTCCATGGGCCCTTGCCCAACTAGCCTTGTGGGCTATTTTCAACTTTTTATGATAGCCAGTTGGAATGTTTATTGTATTCTTTATTTCTTCAGTTTCCTTTTTCTCACTGGACGTGAAATAGTATGTTTTTATCTCCTTTCCTATAGTTCCAATTTCCAAAGTTTGCTAAAACTTTCCTTTTCTTGTTCTAAGGCATATGCGAATCATGCCGCATGTTTTCTAGCTTAACTGATTTGATTAGTATCTAAAAAAACATTGGTGTTTGCAATCTTTGAAATGGAAAGATCAAGTCTAATAGGGTGAACCTCAAGTCCTCAATCCTACGTGGCCATATGTCTCTCCGCCCCGCCCCCTACACCCTACTGTCCCCCAAAAGACCAAAAGGTAATACCCCAAGTCACGGATCAAAAAATACATGCTTCACGTCGCATCCACGCCACACCACGTCACCACCAATTCCAACTCCCGTGTCCTTTTCCCACTCCAATCCCTCGCAGTTTATTTTTGTCGTGCGAATATCTTCTCTTTGTCCCAACTAACTTTTGTTGTATCTAGAGGCGCCTCCTGCTGCTGATGGGGATACGTGTGTCTTCCGCGACGTATCTTGACCCGATCCGCCGCACCTGCACTGCATGAGCAGATGTGCCAAGGCAACACTCATGTTCACGTAATTAACGGTCTCCTCTGCCTGTCAAGATCGTCCAGTAGACCAGTACTGCCGGAAACGAAAGGCTCCGCCCATAGTTTTGCGCCACTTCGGCCTCTCGCAGATGTGTGTTTCCTGATGTGGCTGAGGGTGATAGGGCTTTGATGGTACCATCTCACACACCAGAGCTGGATGGATCTGCCCAACTTGTTTTTTTCTTTTCAAAAAAATTGTTCGTGATAAAAACAACAAAGCAGCCTAGACCCTGCATCCCATCTTTGCCATTCTAGTTTCTACACTTGGCAAGTTCAGATCGAATGGGCTCTGTGCCAGTGCATCTGCACGTCATCAGAAGGATTATACTGTAAAATACATCAGGGGGATGGGCTTTGTGTGTTTCTCCAGCTCGGAATCATGCCCGACATATTCCAAGCACCAGCTTCAACGCTCAGTCGCTATGAATAAACAATGATAACGCGAGCGCAATCGACCTGGCGGTACAATAATCCGCGTACACGTAGCGTAGTGTGCACCAGGGGTATGCACACACATACTCCTACACTTCAACACGTACATAACAAATTAACTTCACCCAAATAAAAGGCACTTGTTAAATTGGATCCGTTCGTTGTGCATGCGTCTTTATCTGAAACTCCCCAACTCGGCAGAGCGGGAGATGTCCAAAGATACGAGACAGATTAAAAGAAGCCGGGCGAGATATGCTAAAATATTGTACTAGCCACCAGAGTCCCCGGGTCCGGTGCATGGCCCCTGGCACGCGACATGCCAAGGAGCCACAGGATCTAGAAGCGGACGCACCTGTCCTCCCGGGATTCGCCCGTGGCGGCACATGATCCCCCTTTTTTTAAGCAGGTGAACCAACCTCCGATCCCTCCCCTTGGCGTCTCGTCAGTCGTCACTGCTGTGCAGCTCATGATCGGCCCGGAGCGCAGCCCGCGGGTCCGTGCTGGACTGAAAGCAACGACGACGCGAGGGGGGCCGCCACCGATGCCGATGCAGGCGAGGCCACGGACAAAACGGATGACATGGGAATCGAACGGATGTGCCCGCCGCGGGCTCCACTCCCAGCGCCGGGGACGCAACGCAACACCGGGGCATGGGGGCCAAGTGGTGGCGACATGCGGCATGCCGGACTCTAGCTAGCGGCCGGTTCGTTCTCTGCTGCTCCCGCAACGCTAGAGCTCTTGGATCAGCAGCACGTTGCTTGAGGCCGGGTTGTGGGTTGCGAAAGGCCGGGGCTCCAGAGGCAATGGAGCCGGCGGCCGGCCATGTCGCGGGCACTTGCAGATGCTAGCCAGATGAGGTGCACTAGGGCATGGGACAAAGGTGTGGGAAAGACGGGGGGCCGAAAGCTCAGGCGCCACCAAACCACCATGCTATTAATGTTGGATTAGCCTAGCGCGGCTATAAGTCAAGCTTTTAGGTTTAAGATGATATGATCACTACTAGCTTCGCCCCGTTTCTCTTTCAAAGGGAGAAGCACTAGCCAAAAAGGCTACATCAGTTCGATACTCTCTTTTCTACCACACGCACTCACTCTATTTTGCGAGGCAGCTATGCCATTCTTGTTTATGTGTGATGATACTATATATATTGCTATATAATCTGCTTTATTCCAAATAATAACGCCTGATGTGGCGAGATTACGACATATTTTCCGTGTTCTAAATAGATCGATCTTTCCAGCTGTCACACAAAGGTGGAGGGTTAATATGTTGCAAGATTACTGAAGAAGTTTCTACATTCCAAATTGTCTTTTCCAGCTGTCACACACAGTAACAATCCTTTACGACACACCACACTAGTCATTGTATGTTGCAAAGATTATTGCAAAATTTCCAAGATCACGGTATGTTGCGAGGTTGCTGCAGAATTTCTGAGTAACGGCATGCTATTGCAAGGTTACCACAAAATTCTCGGTTCATTGTATGCCGTTGCAAGGTTACAACGGAATTTCTGGTTCATTGTATGTCGTTACCAGGTTACTGCAGAATTTACGGGTAACGTTATGTTGTTGTGAGGTTACTACAGAATTCCCGGTTCTCCGTATGTCATTGCGAGGTTACCGCAGATTTTTTGGTTCACTGAATGACGTTGCGAGGTTACTGCAGAATTTATGGGTAACGATATGCCGTTGTGAGGTTACTACAGAATTTCCGGTTCACTGTATGCCGTAGGTTACCGCATAATTTCCGGTTCACTATATGTCGTCGCGAGGTTACTGCAGAATTTATGGGTAACAGTGTTCCGTTGTGAAGTTATTATAGAATTCCAGGTTCACGGTATGTGGTTGCGAGGTTACTACAAACTTTCCAATTCACTGTATGTTGTTGCAAAGGTTTGCTACAGAATTTTCAGTCATGTATGTTATGTGGTTATTGCAGAATTTTCGGGTTATTATATCTTTTTGCTTAATATTTTGCGGGCTTGCAGCGGAATTTCAGCGTTCCAAACAAAACTTGTTGAGTTGCCACACGCAACAATAATCTTAGTACGTTGTGGGATCACTGCGAAACATCCCCGTTCCAAATGGATCTTTATGTATCTATATATATGTAACAATAATTATCTTAGCATATTGCACGATTAACGTAGGTTTTGAGTTCAAAATGGACATTTCTAGCTATACCACAATAGTGGTATTGCCGGACTACTATAGAATTTCACCTTCGAAATGGATCGCTCCAGTTGTCACACAACACAGTACTATTAACATCCCATTACAAATATTAGCTCCAAACCAAATCGATCTAGTACTATACATTGCTCACAACATTTTTCCCCTTTTGCATGACAAATATTCAATTGTACAATACAATAGTAATCCCAATTTCCAATCCGGTGACTAATACTAATTCAATTTTTAATGATGATCGCGCAAGAGATCAAAGCTCAGTAGCCCCAAAGGGATGCCTCGTGATCCATGTGCTGCCGCGACGAGGAGATCTCGGCGGGGTTCACCTCCGAGGTGAGGCCGGTGTCCTGCGACGCGCCGCCACCGCTCAGGCGCTCCCTCTCGCCCAGCTTGCCGTACCAGCCGCCGCCCTGTTGCAGGAGCTCGTGCACCATGCCGCCCACGCCTGCGGTTCCGTCGTACTGCGTCATGCTCGCCAGGAACGGCGACGCGGAGGGCGCCACGCCGAAGTGGTCCACGGCCGAGGCGGCGAGGCCGGTAGAGGGGAGCAGGAAGGGTGGGTTCAGGAACTGGCCCTCCAGCGCGTTGGAGAAGCAGGTCACGTGTTGTGACGGTGGCGGCAGCTCCATGATGGTCGCCACCGCCGCGGAAAGCGACATGGCGCCGGCACCGCCGCCGCCGGACACGTCCATCAGTGGAGGCAGCGCGCACGCGGCGAGGTCGTCCGCGGCCATGGACGGCATAGACGGCGGCCCCACGGCGTCCGCCACCTCCATGCACGCGCCCGATGGCCTCTTGACGCCAGCCGCCAACGGCGGCTCGATGCTCTTCTTGAACACCCTGCACAGCACCCACTCGTCCTGCGCAGCCAAGAAACCCGCGGTTAGATGGATCCACACGCCACACTCGTTGTCGGGACACGATCTCGATCAAAACTGCAGCAAAGTGAATCGGCGAAATGCACGGGCAACAGGAAAAGCACCTTCGACGCGCCAGCTCTGATGGAGGGGATGAGGCGGCTGCTGCCGGTGCCGGCGGCGGCCGCGGCGTGCTTGGCGTCGAGGCGGTACTCGTGCATGACCCAGCCGGTCTTGCCGCCCCGGGGGGCCCTCCCGGTGTAGAAGACGAGCGTCTTCTTCATGCCGACGAGGGCCTTGCCCCTGAAGATCTCGCGGTCCTTGCCCGTCGCCTTCCAGTAGCCAGACTCGGTGGCCCGGTTCGTCCTCAGCCCCGTCGGGTACTTGCGGTCCTTGACGACGAAGAAGTACCACTCCTTCTCCCCCATCGTCGCCCGAGCTGCACGCCACCGCACACGCACCATACAACACGTGCCAAGTCAATCATTAATGAGCGAAGAACCTCAAACTCGATAGTGACAAGATTCCATATGCTAGATCGATGGAATCGATGGATCGATCAGGCAGCAGGGCTTACCTGGCAGGTCCCATGGCTCGCACTTGTTGAGGTCGGCCTCGCCGACGGCGCGCGGGGCGAAGCGGGGGTCGGCGGCCTTCCTGGCGAGGTAGTGCGTGATGAGCTCCTCGTCGGTGGGGTGGAAGCGGAACCCGGGAGGCAGTTCCATGGCCTCCTGCCGCTGCAGCTGCTGCTCCTGCTGGTGCTGGTGCTGTTGGTGCTGGTGCACGTCGTGCTCCATCTCCTGCCTGGCTAGCGAACCGAGGATCGCCGTCTAAACCCCCTTGGTCCGATCACGGCCTGATGAGACGCATAAACACAGACAAGCAATACTCGTCAGCATAAACAACGACTTGACGGAGATGGGCCGGGTTAGTACACAAGAAAATCAGGCAAAAATAGTTGTGGACCTAGCTAGAGCAAAGCACTTGAATAATAATCAGGAACCAGATCAACAACACAAGCAACTGCAAGAAGCTGCGGCATGGCCGCATGGTGGCAATCACATAAAGAAATGGAGATCATAGCATCACGGCAGGTTAGCTAGCACCATCAGAGGATTAAGAGCATGCAGTGCGGGATCTGGAGATGGAAAAGGGGGCTGCTAACCTTTTGGGCTCGTTGTGGACGGATTCTTCCGGGGGAGTGGTGGAGTTGTTAAGGGGAAATTAAAGGTGGGAGGGAGACGACGGGGGGTTATATACTGCGAGGGAGGGGGAGGGAGAGACCAGGCCGGGGCGGGGGCGCTGCTGTTTTAGAGGGAAAGAGACGTGGCGACGAAGGAACAGCACGCGGTGGTGCACGGCAGCCGGCTCCGGCTGTCCGGCAGGAGGATATGGGGTCTCCTAGTTAACCTTTTGACTTTTGACGGCCATGGAGTGGTGGTTAATTATTTTACCTAGCACATGATGCTTCAGTATCATCCGTGGGACCAGCTGGTCAATTTGTTGTTATTTACTGAAAGTGACCATGTAACTCTTATGATTGGAAAAATGACTGTTTTTTGCGTAAAATATATATATTCGCCAATTCTCCCAAGTAAATTTAATTGGGCTATCACTTGCAATGCAACGGTTTTAAGTATACCAGAAGCTTTATAATATTGCACTTTTTTAAATATTTTTTTGGTGGTTTGCTACTTTGCCAGTCTGAACTGAAGGACGGGCGCATCCTGAAAAACCTGGATCACCAATCCTATATAC
>JAZFNS010019999.1:59656651-59668452 GCA_037127165.1 Alloteropsis angusta | reverse complement strand
TACTTTCCCGACATGTTAATGGCGTTTTCGACATGACACTCTGGAAGTACGGCAAAAATATTTTGGTTTGCTCAGCAACTAGTTACATTTTTTTGTGTAACTCCAGTTGGACTGAAATCAAGGTTTTGAGAAGGAACAACGTCACCAGCACTAGTTATTGCTACTATTCTAATAAAAGTTTTGGATTTATTGGAAGAATTACTTTTACAATCACACAACAAAATTTTCCTAATAATAGAATCTATTAGTTCTAATCTGAATACATAAATGAAAATAGGAAAGTATTTCATTTACTATGTCACGACTTGAGGATGTATGACATATGAAAGGGCGGTGTATGTAGTGGGGTGGTTTAGATGGTTGGAATTGGTGAAATTTGGTGAAAAATTTGTCATGGAAAAACGTGTTCTCTGAGAGTAGCACATGAAGAGTCGCTCAAAGAAAAGACCCTGCTAAAAGAAACTGTCATATCGGACAGACAAACCTTTTTTTTATTTGGGGGAGAGTTGGGATGAAATATTTAGATAAACTATTTTTTATGAAATCGGTATAAACGCAGACACTCACACAAATGCTTACTCATCCCTATGACTATAGGCACGCAAACCCTACTCTGCGATTTGGGTTGTTCCGATCTTAAGATTAACGGAGTCACACAGGCATATCGCTGCCGATGGGCATGTCGCTACCACTAAAAGGACATCACCCGTTAGATCCTGAAATAAGTTTAGGAAAATACAACAACTGTGCGGAGTTGGATAATCGAACTCAGGTAGACAGGTTTCCACCACAACAAACTCAACCAATTAAACTATGCTTAGTTTGTGCAAACTAAAAAATATTAGGAAAATGGACACATGTTGGGATACTATTGGAACACTTTCTTTACCAGGAGTTACGATTAATAGGTACAGGGTCTGTTTGGCAGAGCTCTAACTTCCAGCTCTATGCAGAAACTGGTATTTGTATAATAAAATAAAATATCTTAAACATCTAATTTAAATATAAAAACAAGAATAAATTACCTAAATAAAACATCTTTGATCAGCTCACAGCTCTAGATCTGTAGATTTGTAGAGCCAGAACTACACAGCTCTAACTCTACAAATTTATAGAGCCGTACCAAACAGGACTATAGATGCCCATTTGGCCCGCAGTCCGCAAACCTAGCATGGGGCCCCTTTTTTGGCTGGGCCAGCGAGTTGATTAGTGGGGCCGGCCTGGTACTGCAGGCTGGGCTTGGGCCGCCACCACAGCCCGTCGAGCGGTTCGGCTCGATCCGCTACACAATGTCGGCCCCCCCTCCTCTCGCCTCTCCAATGTACAATAACAATATCTTGTGTTTGTCAATTTCAATTGGCATTTGTGAATTGTGATGTGTTCTTCAAGTTTGATATGTTATGTGTTCTTTAGAACTTGCTTTATGCAACACAAAATTAAAGATTGAAACTAAAATATTGAGATGAAATGTATTTTGTAATAGCGGGGCTTCTCTCGCTATAATGGAAAGCTCCAGAAATGACGGTGCGGGCGGACGGGCGATCGCCAGGCGATTTTGGATCTACTAACGCATCGGGACTTGATCAGGGTCTCAGGGGATCGCCGGCGACAATCATCGGCGAGTCCTACGCCAAGGTTTGGCCCTGGCCTCTTCGCTACGCGGGTTTTGACCTGCGGGAGCGACGACTGAAGATGTTCCATCGATATCTGATGCGATGGATGCCACAATCCCAATCGTGTACGAGTCGGGCAGGAGTCCAGATGTCCCACGTTTCAAATCCGTCGGGTCTACAGATCATAAATACCGAGGATGCTGGCGCTAGGGTTTCGCCTTTGCTCCAGTGTTTCGATTCATCTCTTACGCTCTGCCCTAGTTCCGCGCTAGCTCGCCTTGGTGGGGGTGATACGAGATTTCCGGTGAGGAAATTGCCCACCCGAAGCCAAGTTCAAGTTGCCGTGCTAGGTCTGGCTGGGACGATGTCAAAAAGGGAGATTCTGCAACATCAGATGCTGCCATGAAGGAGAAGGGGAAGGAGCTGCTAGGCGGTACTCCCAGACATGATGAAGATTCTCCAGCACCGGAAGGGGGGGCTAGCGAGCACCTGCCAGCTCCAGCAGATCGGATCGGCAACTCTGACAAGGGGGTGAGATGGGCATTGATGCTGAGATGAGGTACACCAAATCAACTCTGGACCGTCAAGTGGCCTTGCTAGGGCATGGTGATATGGAGGAGGAGGAGGAGGATGAATATGTGTTTGAGGATGATGAGGAGATGAAGGAAGCACATGGACGCTGGCTTGCTCTGCCCAGATACTATTCAGGTCAAGAGTATAAAACTTGGATAGTGTTCAATGCCCTCAGTAAATTATGGGGGAGCAATGTCAAGGTACCTGCTGTTCGAGCGCTTGGCGACCACAGGTATATTGTTGAGTTTGACTCTGAAACGCTCTGGAGGAAAGTTACTACTGGGGGTCCTTGGAAGTTTGAAGGTGATGCTATGATATTTGTTCCTTATGATGGCATTAGGAGGACCTCGGAGATTGAAATTAAATCCATTGCTATGTGGATTCGCATCTATGATATCCCGATTGGTATGCTGATTGATGGTTTTGTGAAGGCCCTGGGAGCTAAGGTCGGGAAAGTTATTGCAGTAGGAGAAGCTGTAAAAAACTATAAAAGGGTGAGAGTGGATTTCCCCCTTGAGAAGCCACTGATGCACAAAGTCCAGTAGAAAGTTAGGGGGCATGGGGTGATGGAGTTCTTGATAAGATATGAAAATGTTCCATTCTTTTGCTTCAATTGTGGCAGGATTGGGCATGCGCAGAGGGAGTGCCCGGATGAGGAGATGGAAGGCAATGTTCAGTATGGGAAAGCCTTGTGCTGTTCTCCACAGAAACGTGATGAAGGAAGCATTACCATCCGTCCAGCTGATCTTGGAGTAAGGCGGGGTCTGCACTTTAGTGGTGAGCAACGAAAGAAGGTAATGACTACAGCATCGTCAGCAAGTTCTACTCTACAAGGTGAACGTACAGTCGAGAACAAGAGGAAGAAGGATACGAGTTGTGGGCGACAGGCTGAGGAGGAAGCAACTGTCCCTCAACCGCAACAGCAGCAGCCGGATACGGGGCGGCAGACCCGGATGCCATTGCCAGGGGCGTGGAGAAAATGTCTGTCGAAGCTCAAATTTCGGACCTGAATACCATGGCCAAGGAACGGGTATCAGGGATGGATTCTTTTTTCGACTCTAGTGATGGGAGTCAAGCTGAACTGCACACCTCCAAAGAACATCTAAGCATGCATGATAGGATACAATCCACACGGCTTGCCAAAGCCGGGACCATGCAACAGAAGAAGACCAGCTCGAGGAGTCCAGGAATACCGGGGAAGGACATTGGCAAGAAGAAAACCAAGGCCGGGGTTTCCCATAGCAGCAACTCTCCAGGACTTGGAGCTCCAGGGACACACAGCCCATGCGAATGCAGCTTTCGCAGAGAACACAGGGAAGATGGAGGCAGTCGACCACAAGGCCAGAGGAGAGGAGTCTCCTGTAGCAGGCTTACTGATCATCAGGCTTCGACCCTGACGGGTGCTCATGGTGAGTCCCGTCAGGAGCAATGAATGTGATGGCATGGAACTGCCGGGGGTTGGGGAACTCCTGGACCGTTCAGGATCTCTGCGGCTTATTCAAGTCGCACAAACCCAAAATTGTATTCCTTTCAGAAACTAGAATGTGTGCTAATAGGAGTCAGAACCTCCGGTGGAGGTTAGGTTTTCGTAATTCTCTTGCAGTCAGTAGTGTTGGTTTGAGTGGGGGACTAGCTCTATTCTGGGATGAGTCCATAAGTGTCTCCTTGCTGTCCCAAGGAGAACGTTTTATCCATGTTTTAATAAAAGAAGAGTGTGATGGTGCCCCGTGGCGGGCGACCTTTGTTTATGGCGAGCCTCGTGTAGAAAACAGGAAAGATATGTGGGATCTGATGCGCTTCTTGTGTGGGGAATGGCTCGGCCCGTGGTTGGTTATGGGGGATTTTAATGAAGCAATGTGTCAATATGAGCATTTTTCTAACACTCTTCGTACTGAACGCCAAATGTTTGATTTCAGGGAGGTGTTGAGCCACTGCGATCTGCATGACTTGGGCTTGACGGGACTGCCATGGACATACAACAACAACCAGGGCGGGATCAGAAATGTACGGGTGCGTCTTGATAGGGGCGTGGCGAACCCAGACTGGTTAAGCTGCTTCCCAGATGCAAATATCCAACATATCACTTCGTCGCAATCTGATCACAAAGTTCTCCTGCTGGAAACTCGGTCAGTACAACTAGTCCAAAGGCCGCTGAAGGAATTTCGCTATGAAATCATGTGGGAGAGGAACGAGCACTTGGGTCTAGTCATTGAAGAAGCTTGGAAGAAACGCAATCCAGGCAGCGATTTGGGAGCAATTGCGGAAGCATTAAAAGGTGTTGCATCAAGTCTGAAGGTATGGAGTCGCGAAAAGTTTGGCAATGTTACCCGGCAACTAGCATCCCTGCGTAGAGAGCTGGAAGCTTTGGAGAAATCTGATCCAGTAGGCAAAAGAATGGAGATAATGGCAAAGAAAAAAGAATTAGATGAATTGCTATATCGCGAGGAAATGTTGTGGCTCCAAAGATCTAGAATTTCATGGTTAAAAGAAGGGGATCGCAACACAAAGTACTTTCACAGGCGTGCGCGATGGAGAGCAAAAAAGAACCATATCAAGAAATTAAAATGCAAGGACGGCCGATGGGTCTCGTCAGAATCTGACATGAAGCAGGAAGCTTGCAGCTATTTCACCAGCTTATTTGCAAAGGATGAGGAGGTTGATCCTGAGGAGCTGACTAATCTTATACAGCCAATGATTTCTGAAGAGGCCAATGCGAACTTGTGTAAACCATACTCGGCGCAGGAAATAGGTGACGCGTTATTTCAAATTGGCCCGCTCAAGGCGCTAGGACCCGACGGCCTGCCGGGTCGCTTCTTTCAGAGGAACTGGGGTATCATGCAGAGCGAAATCGTCCAGGCTATCCAAGAGTTCTTTATTTCTGGAATTATGCCCCCGGGGGTTAACGATATGTGTATTGTGCTAATACCCAAGGTACCACACCCTGAATCACTGAAAGAGTTTCGGCCAATAAGTTTATGCAATGTTATCTATAAGATTGTGTCCAAGTGCCTTGTGAATAGACTAAGGCCACTGCTACAAGATATCATCTCGCCTAACCAAAGCGCTTTTATTCCTGGAAGGCTGATTACTGACAATGCTCTTATTGCCTTTGAGTGCTTGCACGCCATTAACTCGAATGCAGATGAACGTGGCAAGTTTTACGCGTACAAACTCGACCTCGCCAAGGCATATGATCGTGTGGACTGGAGATATCTGAACAATGTTCTTCTGAAGCTGGGCTTTCAACGGATGTGGGTGGAGCGAGTCATGACATGTGTCACCTCGGTTCGCTACTCTGTACGCTTCAACGGCTCTCTGTCTGAGCCGTTTTCTCCAACTCGCGGTCTACGCCAAGGTGATCCTTTGTCGCCATACTTGTTCCTTTTTGTTGCTGATGGTTTGTCAACTTTGATTAATAGGGCAGTTCAAGAGCGGTCTCTCCAGGAGCTGAAAATATGCAGAAACGCACCAGGCATCTCCCACTTGTTGTTTGCAGACGACACGCTGCTGTTCTTTGAAGCGAGGCCACAGCAAGCGACATAAGTCAAGAAGATCTTGAATATTTATGCAAAATGCACTGGACAGCTGATCAACCCGGCAAAATGTTCTCTTTTTACTAGCAGACACGGCTGTCAATCAGACCAGGATCAAGTGAAGCATATCCTTGGGTCGAACGTTATGTTTTTGATGCAAAGTATTTGGGGTTACCCACACCGAACGGGCAACAGAAAGGAGAGCGATTTAAGCCTTTGAAGGAACGATTAAGCAAGCGTCTGAAGGATTACTCAGAGAAATTCTTATCAGCTGCGGCCAAGGAGATTCTCATTAAAGCTGTTGCCCAGGCCTTGCCAACGTACACTATGAGCATTTTTAAGCTCCCCTTGAGCTTGTGCGATGAGCTTACCAGCATAATGAGGTATTTCTGGTGGGGAGCAGAAAATGGTAGACGGAAGGCGGCATGGATAGCATGGAAGGACCTCCTAGTGAAAAAAGGTCAAGGTGGTATTGGCTTCAAAGACATGAGGTTGTTCAACCAAGCGATGCTTGCAAGACAAGCATGGAGACTAATTGAATTCCCTGAAAGCTTATGTGCGCGGCTGTTGAAAGCCAGGTACTATCCAAGGGGATAACTGATCGATACTGCTTTCAGCTCACGGTCTTCCCCAACTTGGCAAGCTATCATGCATGGGTTGGAACTATTGAAAAAAGGAGTGATATGGAGAATCAGGAGTGGAACACAGGTAAGGATCTGGTGTGACCCATGGATCCCTAGAGAATTCTCCCTTTGGGTTGTTTCGAGGAAAGGCAGGTGTCGAATGAAATGGGTCTCTGAACTTCTGAACTCTGAAGGCACCAGTTGGGATTTGGACAGGCTCGTGATGGTATTCAATCCCATTGACGCTAATGATATTGCGTCTATTAAACTGCCAGCTAGAAGATGTGAGGATATCTTAGCTTGGCACCCTGAGAAGACTGGCCTGTTCTCAGTAAGAAGTGCCTATGATCTTGCCTTCAAATTGCAAAACATGGAGTCAGCACAAGCGTCTAGCCGTGCGCCTGATGGACAAAGAGCACTCTGGTCACATGTCTGGTCAGGAATAGTCCCACCAAGAGTTAATATTTTCATCTGGAAACTCTGCCGAGAAGCACTGCCAACTAGGTCTACAAAATTCAAAAGGAATCTGGCTGCGAGTGCTATATGTACCATATGTGATCGGGAGCCTGAGTCGGGGCATCATGCAATGGTAACTTGTTCACTGGCTGAGGGTTTGAGGAAGACTATGCGAAAACACTGGTGTCTACCACCTGACAAAGAGCTCGCATACACGGGCCCGGACTGGCTCTTAATCCTTTTGGACAGATGCAACAAGGATCAACGGGATCTGCTCAAACTTCTACTATGGAAGACGTGGGCAATGCACAACAACATCATCCACCAGTCTGAATCCATAAGCCTTCAGGATGCAGAGCACCACCTGCTAGCCATTCAGGAAACTATGCGTCAATGCAGAGATCCAGGGAAAGCATCGACTAGGCGGCAACTGGACTATTGTTCACGGTCCGACAAAACGGTTGGTGCTCAGGGCGGCGAGTCACACTGGGAAGCTCCACCCGATGGTTGGGTCAAGGTTAACGTTGATGGATCCTTTGTTGCCCAGGATGGGGGAGCAGGAATAGGACTAATTATCAGAGACAGTGCGGGGCGAACCATGCTGTCTGCGTGGAAAGTGTTGTATCATTGCCGGAGCGCAGAGGAAGCAGAGGCAAACGCTTGCCTGGAGGGGATCCGACTCGCAACTCAATGGACACCAGGCCCGGTGATGCTAGAGACGGATTGTGCACGTCTCGTTGCAGCGCTTTCAGGGAAGACAGATCATTCAGGTATCACCTTCATTGTTGTAGAGGCGAAGGAGCATGCTCAGCTACTGCCACGCCGGCGAGTAGCTAAGGTAAATAGGGAGAACAATAAAGTTGCTCATGAATTAGCTCATTTTGCTAGGAGATCGTCGCATTCAGCTACATGGTTGGACCAGGCACCTGCGTGTGTTTGGATCTAATTCAAAACGATTGTAAATCCTCCTGGTTAATGAAGCTCCCTTTTACCCGCAAAAAAAATTGTACTAGCGGGGCTTCATCGGGCCAGCTTGGCTCGAAATAGACCCGAGGGTGAGCCCGGTCAAATCGGGCCAGGGCTAGACAGGGTCATCCAGTTGGCCATCTACTACCTCTATCTATAAAAGAATGCAACTATGGATTATGTGCTAGTTAAAATAGTTCACGTTTGACCAAGTTTCTAAAAAAATGTATCCATAGTTTTGAATGATTTATTACTAAATATATTTCGTATCGAATCCAATTTATATTATAAATATTAATATTTTTAATCTATAGTTGGTCAAACTTAAGATTCTAAGATTTTTGGGAAAGCGGGAATTGCATTCTTTTGTGTGGACGGGGGAGTACAACTGTGAGCGCTCAGGAGTTTCTTTTAATACGTGTGATGTGTGAGGTTTCTTTTTTTTTATTCTGGCACATCCCATAGACAAAAAAAAGACAACTCGTATTTGAGAAAATAAAATGTTCTTCTAAAAATAACAACTCAATTCGTTAACAAAGGCAGAAGGCACGAAATTTGGAACTCGTCATCTTTATTTATAGTTTAGTTACTTAATCAAAATAGCAGTTGGATATATGGTTAGAAGAATCCTCAACTCAATCTCCAAACCTGTGGCAGCACTAGCGGAACATGTGTCGTAATGTGTGCTTTTAGGCTTCTGAAATCCTCACAGGTCTATGCTTTGCCGTCGGAAGGAGCAAACCGCATCAGCCTCTCTAAATAAACTCTTGCTCCAATTTAAAGACCGGGATAAAAAACAAACTCTAGCATCTCCTCTGCTTTGCCTCCTAAAATGAGGAGTCTACATACGTATTTCCCACACCCAAAGTATTTGTGTCTGTGTGAAGCATCCTATCCAGATATAGATGCATAGAGGTGGACCATGTAAAAATAAAGGGGATTTAGAGGGTATATATTGCTGGAATGGGAAGAAAAATAAAGCCCATCCTCCGGCCAGAAAATAGAGGGCGATTTATTTAGAATGCGTTTAATGGAGTTGCTCTGAGTTGGTTAAGCACTTCTCTAGTTTGAAAGAAAGTAACTAAACTAAGAAATAGCCTTAAGACCAAAGCAGTCAATTAGTCAAACGTTCTAGAGCGAGAGATATGCCGAGAGATTGTTCAGTCAACTTTGGGGCCAGACTTCACGAGGAAGAAAAGAAAAGAAAAAGCTTAACGTTTTTTTTGGCTTTATCTCTCGATGCTAGGTTGAACTTTGAACAAGTCTATTTATTTTCACTCAAGATTATATAGTCCAACTTAAAATTTGAAAAATAATCTGTCAAGAAAACAAATACTCTAGCTTATTCGACAGATTATATAATCTACACTCTCTAGATTATAATAATTCATAATTTGCTGAAAATATGTTTATTTCAGATTATATAATCAATCTCCTATAAACTAGATTATATAATTTTACTTGCAAACAAACAAAGCCTTAGCTAAGAATTGCCATAATTGAGAATGTGAGAAACCTTTTATTCAGACGACTCTTGTGTGTACTTCTTGGAAAAGTAGCCGAAGTTCAAACTTGAGTAAACCAGTCCCCGGGTCTACTAGTGCAACAACTCGTGCTCCTGTACGGACTAATATTTTTAAAACTATTGTAGTAAAAATTAAACTCCTACCTAATAATCATAATTGTTTACATACTACTATTTCATTCTTTTCATACTTCAAATAATGTTCATATAGCTGTGTATTTATCTTTTTTCATCCATAATTGATTTTTAATTAATAATGACTCTATATATTTTTCCATCCACATTCACACCTTTTCATTTTGTATCGCACCTCCATACTTTTATTTAGTATAAATTTTTTTATCATATAGTAGTTTACTTTTGGACCGTTTGGTAAGATGCACATGAAGATAATTAGAGTAAGATTTTAGTATTTAGTTTAGGTTATCTTTAAATTTAGGTACAAATTTTGAATGTCATTTAAGTTATCATTTATAATTATATGTATGTGTAAATTAGATAATAATTATAAGTTAATTTAAATTATTATTATAATGATATAGCTTGATAACTTACATATAGTTTATAGTTTATTTTAGCATATTTATATAATTATAGTGGCAGGTAACTTTTTAAAAAATATAATAGATCAATGACTATGTTTATTAGAGTTTATATGATTGATGTTTCTGATTTTTGTGAGAATTTCTAGGATCTGTCTTTTTTATAGTGTGTCTCGTAAGAACTAATGTGTAGTCTCCATTCTCCAAAACAAATAAGGCTACATTGCTTCCGAACTATTATCTTGAGCTATCTCTCATTTGTTAACCTTTCGAACACATTACCAATATAGATATATATTTATTTTCTCTGACTGTGATGGATTTTAGTTAGTAATTATTTTATAATACTTTCATACGCATTTATGATTAAATTTTTCACATTGCATTATATATATGTGTTTGAATCAATATTGGAAGTAGCGGGCTATTGATTTTAGCGGAGGCTTCTGTAAAAAGCTATGTAAGCTATAGCGGCCGCTATAGTGCCGCTATTGCATTTAGCGGCAATGAACAAAAACAAGCAAGGCAGCAACATTTAGGTACCATCAAATGCATAACATAAGCAAAGTACATAAGTTCATAGTATCAAGAGTTCATGACAATAAAGAACACACAAACAAATGAACAACAATACCACAAATCCACAATACATAAGTTCATACATCATAAAGTCACTCGTAAACTCATAGTTTTTTGAATGTTGTTGGCCCATAACAGGTATAGCGCCGCTAAACGCTATCCCAATTAGCGGCGCTATTTTCCACTTTTGCGCATATAGCAGCGTTAGCGGTCTTAACAGCAATATCGTTGCGGAGTCCTTCTCCAGCCGCTATAGCTCCGCTATAGCACCGCTATAGCACCGCTATAGTCCGCTACAGCCAACATTGGTTTGAATTTATTTAATAAATCCTAGGTTTGAGCTATAATTTTAATGTAGAAATCTATATTCTTGTCACTTCTCCTATATTTTTACAAATGACAAAACACATAATGCTTTAGACTTTAATCACTATATCATATATCTATAGTGTACGAAACACACGATTTAGATTCTTATATTGGTGTATATTTTTAATTAATGCAATTTGGATTCAATTGTAGAATTATCTTATGTTATGTTTAATAATAACATATGTGGATGTAAAGTTAAGGGGTTTTGATAAGTTATTTTTAAGTATTCATAGTGGGTAATTTAGTTGCAAATTTGCATTAGAAAGTTAGTAAATAACGTTAGTGGGTATTTTAAGTATTTCGAAAAGTTACTAAATTTGCAAGAAAGATTTCTTAGCCACAAAAAATTGTGGTATGGATCTGAACACATGTTTTGTTCCCCTTTTCAAAAGCTGCTAAATATGATTTCGTCTCACGTCGCTGCTATATGCTCGTCACGCCCGAATTAAATGACTCCACAAGTCCGCGGTACACACCAGGCAAAGACAAACACTTTTCATCCTCCCATCTCGCAGAGCCTAAAAAGTAAGAACTAAACATCCACAGGCAAAAGCGCGTTGCGTTGGAGACTACGAAAACTCGTGAATTTGGGCCACCAAGAAACATGGCTGAATCGTTGAAATTGAACTGATTCAAAAAAAGCCCACTAGAAGATGCAAGAGGCACTCTCCCGTCTCTCTCCACTTGCAATTTCTTAATTATGTCGACAGAGTTGTACGCTAATCTAATGTTCTGATCCAACCAGCCGTGGTTTGTTTGTTGCATCGAGTTTGAGTGACGTGACGGAATTGCAACGCCTGTTGATGATCCAATTCATCCCGCCGATGTTTATTCATTGTACTATCAAGTCTGAGACTCTTCTTCTTTTTAATATAAATGGGCAACTTTCGACTTGTTTGTTTCAAAATAATTATAACGTTATTTAATTTACATTAGAAAGTGCTATTGCAACAAGTTAGGGATGGATTTGGATGTTCAGACATCCGAATTATCCGTATTCGTATTCGCATAAAACGTCA
>JAZFNS010019999.1:58257094-58280228 GCA_037127165.1 Alloteropsis angusta | reverse complement strand
CATGTAAGATTCTCTTGATGTGACGGGTGGGGGAATTCCCCCCTTCCAATCTAAACACCCCATTAGTTTGGTAACTTTTACCTGCAATTTACACATTGAAAAGCGTGTCCCCCTCACAGGACACACTTTCCAATAGCAACTTTCACCCCCAACTTTTCAATCTAAACACAGCCTATGATCCACATGACGCCGCACACATCGTGGTGAGCCACTCGCTCCTCTGCACGATCCGGTCCTTCACACGACCCCGCCAATCTCATGCAGAGATCAACACCATAGTCACCAACTACCTCCACCACTCGTATCTTCATCTAGCCTGCCTAAGCACACACGAACTCCAAACAAACTCCAAATCATAATTGTCCTAACACCGTGTGGTGCTGCCACGTTGCTCATGTTCGCGACGGCCACTGTTGATCTATTCCGTGTAGGGATGCAAGTGGTGACATCAATGGATAGTTTTTTGGGTCACATATGAAATTAGGATTACTTCAATTAAATGAGTACCAGGCTTGATCGTAGGATAACGATAAGGTCAAATTCAGAAAAGATTAATTGATTTCACAGGATCTTTCGTGTTCCATGAATCTGGTATTTTCTTGAAATAAGTTTCAGCAATGTAATCCTGACTGAATCCATGTATCAAGTTAAAGAGTTTGCTATTGCCTCTCTGTATGTCTGAACCTGAATAGACTATTGACACTGGTGAGCGCAACGTCACGCCCAGGATTTTCTAGTATGCACGAGTTCTCTTTGATCGCCTGGTAAACACATTCAAAGCATACGCGATCTTCAGACAGTAGTCTGGTATATCGATCTCGCAAAAAAAAGTCTGGTACATGTGATTCAAGTATTATACTAACAAGTAAAATATAACATATTATTCAAGGAGCAGGGGAAATTAACATGTGCTGGGGCAGTATATACCTAGCAATTTGCTTGCTATATATAGTGCTAGCTAGTCGTCGTCGATTCTGAAGGAGAAGAAACGGCCGGCCTTGCACCTCTTGTGCACCGCCTGGACGAGGCCGGCGAACCCATCGCCGCCATACGCGGCCCAATCGACGGCATCCCTACCGTAGACGCTGCGGACGTCGACGTGTCGGTACCTGCAGAAGAACATGACGGTGCAGGGCGCGTGCAGCTCGTACATGACGTTGAAGTCGAGCACCTCCTCGGTGTCGACGGCGTAGAACACGGCGGCGGCGGGGTCGACCGACTCGGCGGCGGCGACCATGGCGGCGTCGAGGCGCGCGCAGTCGTCGTGGCCGCCGCGGCCGAAGCGGACGACCACCAGGCGCGCGCTCTCGCCCTCGCGGTTGATGGCGTCGTCCACGGCCTGGGCCGAGTGCAGGTGTTCAAGGTGNGTACGCCATTGCGGTGGCGGCGGCGGCGGCTATCGAACGCGCCAACGATAAACAACATTGCCATGGCNCCATGCCTTGGCTGGTTGTTATAAGGCAAGAAAGCGAACTGAATCCGAGTCGTCGTCGGCAGGGTTCTTGGCTCGCTCGGATAACAACTCCACAGTTTATCTCGGACTCGCGATTCGTCAGCGAATCGGAAAATCCTCGATGTGATCGACCGCGCGCCCCTCCTTTCCAGTTCGCCAATCCATAGTTCCATACACTGTATCTTTCTGTCCAATTCCAGGAGGAAAATTAAAGGGGTAGTGATGGTGGTTTAGCAGTTCTTGTGGGTGTCGTACGAGCTTTGCGTTTCTGTGAGATTTCCGGTACTCCGTTTAGCTTTCTGCTCTAGTGTTTCGGCTGCTGTCTACTGTGTTCAAATTCCGGAATCTGATGAACCTATGTGATTTGGTTGTTGAGTGGACAGTGATAATGAAATTCGGGGAAACCCGTTATGGGAAAAAAGAGGATCATCAATACTGGGGTAATGTAATAAAAGGTTGCAAAGAGGGCCTCTAGAATGTGGAGCAGCATTTCTGAGGTAGTAGGTCGAGATATTGGGGCTGACTTTGAGTCATAGGAACATGTTGGTTAAGTAACAAAAGATATATGGTGATCAATATTATTACTGCTGCTGCATTATGGGGCCTTTGGAAGTATAGGAATAAATAACATGTGCTTTAACTATTTTTAATGGCAGAGTACAAGTCTTCTATTGAACAAGGTGACATGTATCGTCCAGAATTGGTCCATCTTGTGCCCCCATCAAGAGCGAGCAGCCCTGGAGAGTGCTATCTCTCAGCTGAGACTGATAGCTTGAAGTCCGGAGAGATTAGCATGAGAAGTCAATCAAGCTTGGTGACTTGGGGTTCGGACTTCTTGGCGCAGCTCAACTCGCTGAACTGGAAGACACCTTTTGACAAGGAGCTGGAGCTGTTGTCCTGCCAGACGGACAAGGCTGAGAAGATGCTGTTGAACATGTCGGAGCAAGAGCTGCACCTTTACCTGGAGTCGCATGGGGTGGCGGTTGGCACTGCTGATTGAGTTTCAGTTCAGTGCGTTGGTAGCTTAGTTCGAGGTTAGGTGCTGTGTTAGAATGATTTGGGAAGTTCTGTAAATTGGCGCAGGAAGCGCTTTTTGTTCTGATGCCGCGGCAAATGTGCTGCCTAAACTGTGTTATAACCGGTCTTTTGGTGATCTTAAGGGTGGAGCTGGGCATGTTTGGTTTACTACCAATATCAACCAAACCAAAAATTTGACAAGCACTCGCAAATTGGGGCACATTTAGTTTGGTACCCATAGTTGGCGTGCCAACTTTTGCCCAACCAAAATACACTCCCGGATGAGAATGTGGGCGAGCCTTTCTTTCGTCAATCATTTGGCAGCAACGGGCAAAAAATTGAATGAGCTGGCACAATGGCATTGGTTGCACGCATCCCCATTATAGTGGGTTAGCAATACTTAAATGCTTATATCTTTTTAATGATTCATCTAATTCTCAATCTATTTACGTATTTATATTTCTAACAATTATGTCTACATAACAAGATGTCGCTTGCCTATTTTTGATGTCAAAAAATAGATTGACATGTAGGACCTGCATGTCATACTAAGACATTAGAAATGTTTTGAAAAAATTTGGCAAGGTTGCAATCCAAACACAAATTTGCCAATGTTTTGGTGTTGCCCTCGATTTGGTCGTGACAAAAAAATTAGAAAGGCAAGATGGGGCATAAACCAAACGTGCCCTAAGTCTCTTAGGGCATGATTGATTGGCTACCAAATGTGCCAAGCCAAAATCAAGGCATGCCCAAAAAATTTGGCAAATGTATTTTGGCATCAAACCAATTAAGGGTCAAAATTTTGGCAACTTTTGCCTAGACTTTGACAGAAAATTTTGACACATCTAAGATTTGGCATGTCTTAGCATGCTCCAATTTTGATAGGGCACGTTTTAGCCTCCAGCCAATCAGGCCCTTGAATTCTAAAAAGTTGGCAAAGAGGCCGTATCGTTATTAGGCCCATATACGTTGGCCTCGTTTAGGCCCAAAACTCTCGGTAGAAACCGAGTGTGGCCCAAGTTCCTCGTCGCTAGAGACGACGAGATGCGGGGAGTCGGAGGCCCGCTGCTCACCATCGGGGATCTCCTCAGCGACCTTGCGGTCGACGGCGGCGACGACCCCCTCGCCGGCGTCGGAGATGCGCCCGTTCCCTCCTCCCCCTCGGCGGAGCAGCAGGCGGGTAAAGCCGACCCGTCCGACCTAAGCTCGCTCTTTGAGGTTAGGGCTCGGTTTCTCCCCTCTTTCCCTGTTCTCGATCCGGCTCCCATCCCATCCATTGATTCATGCATCGTGTGCTGCTTGTATACTCCTCGGTTTGTAGAATTAGATCTACCGATTTGAAGTCCAGCAAGTGATTCGCACCCGTGAATTGTTTCCGTTAGGCACTCAGCTGTTACCCTCGAATGATGTGGCGTCGAGCCGTCGACAGTTTCAGCTTACTTGATTTTCTGGGGGATAAAACGAGTCTAGGGATTTACTGGCTCAGCTTGATATACACTGAAGCAACGCTATTTACCTCATTGTAGTTAAATTACATTCATATCTGATGTCTAGTGCTTGGCTTCTTTGCAACCATGTCTGGTAGAGAAGATAGTTGTTGCATTGCTGCAGTTTTAGTCCGAAGATGTACTTGTGCTGCTGCAATTCTAGCCGGATTGCCAGAAGAGATGCTTTTGTTGCTGCAACTTCGTCATCCCTGCTTGACAGTCTAGTGTTAGTTGGTAGCTTAATCCTCATACTAAATGAAAAAAATGGACACTATATAAATGAAACACCCCTTCATCTCCAAGTCATAATCTGCTATTTAGATCATCAATAGTGTGATGTTGTACGGTATCGTACTCACTGTATGATTCACAAGATTTAAATCTCTCAAGTCTCGACTAAAAGATCAGACTGAATGTGAGTTTGTTAATGATGCTATCAGGAACACTACAACACTTTGATGAAGGCACTGCAAGAGAACGATCCTTCATGGCCATCGCTGATGTTGAAGGTGTGGTTCTTGTTTTCCTGTTCGTTCTCCAATGGTTCCTGTTTTTGTTGCAGCGAACTAACATCGTCATTGTTCATCTACTCTAGCTGTGTGCGGCACTGAAGACTGCAGATAAGCTGGTGAGTTGTGCGAACACGAATGCTAAACAACTGCAGGGGAAGGTGAAGGCGCTGGAGGACGTCCTTGATAGGGGCGATCGTTCAGTGGCAGAGATTTTAGAAGGTCTCCTGAAGTCAGGCCTCGCCAAGGATCATCGGACTTCTCAATCTAAATCGTCTAGCAAGTAGTGATGTAGTGTTGTGCTCTTGTGTTTGTGAAGCACATGTTGACTATTGTCACTGATCCTGGGTATAGTGGTATACCTATCTTTTTGTATAACTACAGTCTGCTTATGCTTTAGCAGTGTGGACACTTGGAATGTGTCGGTGTGTTTATCCCGGTACATGTTGCTTGTTTCCTCTTCATTCATCAGCTTAATTTGGTAATCAACTCAAAATTCGGAAGCAAAAACCTATAAAAATGCCTGAAATGCGACAATTGGAGTACCAAACTGTGTTCCGTGATGTCAGTTCTGGAATAGCTCATATTTTCTTAAGCCCTATCTATCTTTTTTCATCAGGGCCATGCCTGAATTTCATTACTCCTCGAAATTACAGCATTCAAGATTTCAAAGAAAGGTCTTGCAGAAAGTAAAGAGCAGCTAAGAAGTTCCAGTGCTTGCCGGGATCACAGGCCTATCTTTTTGGATGCAAAACTCATTATGAACCGATAAAAATGGTGAGTTTGTATAAACTCAGGAGTTCTCGTGAAGGAGAGCAACCTAGAAAAATCTACACCTAACCTAAGCGTCCTCATTTCACTTCCTCAGCCTGAATCAAAATCTCAATACTAAAACTTACGAGGACTAGACTGAAAAAGCAGCTCCCCACTTTGGTCTCTGTCTCTCCTCTGTCCCCCTTCCCGGCGTCGGAGTCGGAGGAGGCAGCCCTACCGCGTGGCGATGGACGCCAACAACCTCCTGGCGGCGTGGCCGGTCGTGGGCCCGGGCGTCGCCGGCGCCTTCTTCGGGGCCGGGTGGTGGTTCTGGGTCGACGCCGTCGTCTGCAGCGCCGCCGCCGTCCCCTTCCTCCACTACCTCCCAGGTACGCGGCGCGGTGCCCCCGTCTCCGCAAGCTTTGCCTCCGCTCCGCCGTCGTCTAGCCTCCTTGGCTCCGTATGCCCCCAAAATCTAGGGGTTTCAAGTTTTGACCGGTCGTGTCGATTGGGTTTTTGGCTTGATTAGGGTTATTCGCCACGTTTGCGGCACTCATGTTCAACTGCGTCAACCGGGAGGACATCGGCGACGGTTACTACTCGCCCTACGACGACTCCGAGTGGAGGTGAGGTCGAAATTCACGAGCTCTCAGCGTTTAAGTACGGTGATTCATTTGCAACTGTACCATGGTGTGCGGTTAATTGAACATCGACTGATCCAGCAGTTCGAATAGTTGGATTTGATGCTTGAGCGTGCTAGTTGTGATGCCATTACTTGATGCACGACTTTCCATATGTACTTGGTTTGGAATTGAAGTGGCTACGCATATGGTAGCTTAAGAACTGTTTTTTAGAATCGATATCTTAGAACTTGATTAGGTATAAAATTAATTGTTCAGTGTCTTGATGGATTGAGCAAGTGATTTTTTATTCTTAGTTGTTTCAATTTCGTTGCAGCATGAACAGGATATTAGGCTTATAGTTTTGGAATTTAAAGCAAATGGGTAACCAAAAATGTATATAACATTTCTTAGGAAGGAAGGTCATAAGAGAAGCATTAGGGTAGATATTGTGTTGTGTCAACTGGGAATTCGATTGCTCACTTGAAATACCTGAACCGTGATAAAATTACCTGATGCCATTTTCATGCTAGATCAATCAAACGAACCATGGAAATGGGGTCAGTGCAACAGTAAGCAGAAAGTAACATACAAATGAAACCTTAACATTTATAAGAATAATCAAAAGACAGAAATGGGGTCAGTGCAACAGTAAACAGAAAGTAACATACAAATGAAACCTTAACATGTATAAGAATAATCAAAAGACAGAACCTTCTGTCTCAGATTCCAGCCTCTGCCAAATAAAATAAAATGTGTAGGAAGGAAAAGACACAAAATCTTGGAAGTTTTTGCTTTGCGCAAATTAGTTAACAATTATCCAAAAATTTGTTTCTCTAATTGCTATGTTTAAAAGATTGCCATTCCTGAACCAGTGTGGTAAGTCAGGCTGTTCTCACAAAATGTCTCTGAGCTGCACTCTGATTTAACCGGTACCCTTGCTTTGCCATGTGACAATTGAATGCATTGAATTGCAGGGTGAAACTCTGGCTTTTCATTTCATATGTGGTGTCTTTCGTCTCATTGGCTGGTTCAGTCGGTTTTTTGGTTCAAGACGCACTTACAGATACAGGGCCATCCGCGTGGACTGGCACTGCCGGTATTCTACAGTGTGTGTTTGTGTTAATCAGGTATTTGCTATTTCCTTATGGCATACCTGTACTACAGTCTGCTCCTTGCCCTGTTGTGCCTTCTGTCGCTTATGATGTTGGTGACCTGCCTTGCAGCGGACTGATCTACTGGACGTGCCACTCTGAAGATTGACTTGACAACTGTGTGTGACCATGGAAGATGAGGATTCTAAAGGCAATATGATATGAGCTCGATTGCGAGAATTCAACATGTACTGTATCGTGGTCTATTGCTTTGCCCAAGCCCCCCGAAGTTTGGTACCCATGTAAATATAGTCTTCATACCATGCTGCTCAGAATGTTTCAAGGTGTTGTTTTGGAGCTGCAAACTTTGACAGATGAACTAGTTGATATCATAAGAATTTGCCCCATCTACTTATTTTCTTGTGCAAAGGTCCACGGTGTTTTACTCTTGTAACTCTTGAGGAGTCCCATCTCATCCATTATCCCTTGGTATAAAATGTCGACTACATTTGTAGATGGCAGTCATGTAAAGTTGTCAATTCTGATGTTTGGAACAACACGTATTGTCTTAGAAGATTAATAGGTGTGACTATTAAGGTCCTCTATGACATCGCATGTTTGTGTCTAACCTAAATCTCAGTCCAGTCAGAATAGTGCATTTCATCTTTTATCTTTTCTGTTAGTTCATGATTTAAGAAAAGGAGAGGAAAAAATCCAGGGTGTTGTATATAGAGACAGATGCATTTCCTACCTAAATAGCAACAGCAAAAATTGTGTTGTAGAAGTTGTTCAATTGCAGAGAGTAGTGCTGAGTACACTCTCAAACGCATGCTGCTTGACTGGAACGCCACCACAGCTCTTCCATAAGGAATCGTCTTTGCCTTACCTTGCACGTCCACCATAGAGGAACAGCGGGATAAACCTCAGTCCGCATGTTTATCCCGGTCCAGTTGACTTTGACTCAGAAACTATAGGTCGTCCAGAAATCCAAAAGGAAAATGGACCCAAGGCCAATATTTGAAGCTTCTAGGCAATTTGAGCGCCAATTTCTCAACAAGAGGTAGCTAGGTCCATTATGACCAGGACCAGGACATCACGTGCTCAACAATTTTCAACCAGTAGGCCAGTACTGCTCTATTTAGATCCAGACTCCTAAGGACATGTTTAGTTCATTCTAAAAAAGATTCACTCATTACATTAAAAAAATCTTACATGCATGGAGTATTAGATGTAGATGAAAAAATAACTTATTATAGTGATGAACTGTAAATTGCGAGACGAATCTAATAAGCCTACTTAATCTATAATTACAACAACGATGTTATAGTAATCATCCACTAATCATTGATTAATTGCTCTCATTATACTCGTCTCACGATTTCCAGATGAAATATGTAATTAGTTTTATTATTAATCTACGTTTACTGCTCACAAATGATAAGATTCCCTTCGCAAAAAGTTTTCACGATATTTTCTTTTTTTGCCGAATGTTACTGTAGGTACTAAAATTAGCACTAGTAGACCAAAATACCAGCTAATAGGTCTATTAATAGGCCGTAAGCTATATATCANAGTTGTCAAGTAGGTGTGTTTGACATTGCTCTAGCTGGCTTCGGTTTCAGCTTCGTGCTACAGTNTTGTGCCAAATTAATGGGGCCTATTTGACAATTAGCAGGCCGGGAAAACAATTCCCAGATGATAACCTGTCCTGGATGTCGCAACAGGAGGACGGTCTAAACAGTGAGAGGTCGAGTACTCTCTGTTCCAAGTTTCAACAACCTGACGACCTCCCAAAGATGGCACATGGCAGGAGGACGCCATAGCAAAGCATATTTGCCAAGTTGCCTGGCAAAGCGCACATAGTTTAGATTTGGAAGCTGCTGCGTTCGCCAAATGTTTGCACCTAATAGAGCATGTTGCTTTGGATGGAATGTTCCTCCACGAAAACATGGTCAATTTTAACCGCGGATTTGATCTGGCCCATGTGGAATCTTGAGAGAGGAATGAGAGGCCGGGCATGTGGCACAGTTGGCAGTAAAGGATATCACATAGGTGGCAAGGACCTCATTGCTAGGCCCCGGCTTGAGCTCTTTGCCATTGGGGAATGCTAAAAAATTTTGTTGCCCGGAAGAGTGGTGGTGCAGGACTGCAGGGTCACAGTTCAGATGAGCTGCCACAACCATGAACTCTCGTCCACCGACGTCTCCATTCATCACCCGCCCACGAAATTTACGCAAGCAACATAGTATCACCTTAAGTTTGAAAATAACAAATGGAGCAGGACTTTAAAGTTTGAAATGTTTGATTTTTTCGTATGTTTGTGTGTTTTCCATTCCATGAGATATCATTTTCAGTGTCATTCCCTTTGTTCCAAAATCAAAATTTATCCCACAATTTTTTTATTTTTCTTGTTCATGTGTTCAGAGAATCATACGTTCTAAAAAAGGCAAGTAAACCCTTTTGTGAGTGGTACAACAACAACTAGTTTGAGACCTTATCTAAACAAGACGGTGAGGACAAAAGGGGATAAAACTCTGTGGCCATCAGTATCCATTCAGTTGGCGATGACTTGCAATGAAAACTAGTACACGACTGCACTTATTATATAGTAGTTTCCTGTATTTTTTTAATTCCTGCACTCCAAACAAAAATTCCTATAAAATTTCTACATTTTCCAATCTTCCAGTTTATCACTCCAGTCCTTTTCTATTTCTGCATTTTTTCTATTCTATTTTTTTTCTCCTCTTGAAACAGGACCTCAATCCTATGCATTATCCACTCCGAGTGACCAAAGTGAGACGCGAGAATTCACTTATCCATTTAGGTTGACTTGAGCCTAACTGGAATTTAATCCAATTAAAAAGTGAATGAAGGACGCGAGAATTCTCACCTTTATCTTTTTGCCCTACAATTTACTCTCCTTTTGAAAAAAAAAACTATTGATACTCCCTCCGTCCCACAATATAAGCATTCCAAGCATTCAAACTCAAGAAATAACCGTGGGCGGAAAAGACTTCTATACCCCTCATTTTACACTACCCACCAACTCTCCACCCACCCCACCAACCCACTTACTTTTGTCATATCTGTAGGAATGCTTATATTTTGGTACAAAATTTGAACTCTAGAAATGCTTATATAGTGGGACGGAGGGAGTACAATTGTCAAAAGGGGTCAAGTACTTGAGAAGAAAAGGATAGGAATTCGCACAAACTTCACCGTCACGTAACACGGCAGTGTTTGTTCCAACCCACCATCACCGGCCATCCATGACGTGGCAGCACGGCATGGTGGTATGTATGGCACGTCGGCGATTGGGGGTGGCTTCGTCGTAGCCAGTAGCCACGCACGCACGCATTCGCTGGAGATTGGACGATGCTGTGGTGCCTGCCTCTTCATGCCTAACAACTAACATGCGCTAGCTACTGTTAATTTTTTTAAAAAAACTAACATGGGCTAATCATTCTCTCTTTCCTCTATGATATGTCTAACCAAACAAATGGTACCTTTTTTAACTATTTTTTATTTGCTATATAGGGTGACGTTTGTTTGGCAAAAAATTCTCAGCCGTCCTAACCCCCAATGTCGTCTTTCGCTAACCTTCTGTCCTTTCTGCACTATACAAGTTTGTAACCTTGCAATGCAACTTTGTCTTTTTGGTCCTCAAAGTCTATAACAAATTCATCTATCCCACTTTTTATTGCAGATTTTTACTTGCAAATGGTTATTTGATCTTCCCAATGCTTTGTGAGGCTTTCTAGTCAGACGTTGGGACCCAAACAAATGTCGCCGTGGTTAACCTATTTACATTCATGAGCGGCACACGGGACCTAACTTGACACGGTGGCCCACCATAATCCAACTAAGCACCAGCTCCTCAAGGCTAATCATGGTGCCCTCCTGCATCACATCACATGATCAACACAACCAAAAGGACGACTTGCTCTGATTCTCTTGTGCCATTTTGCAGCCATGATCCAGTACCAAGCTACTTTTGGGATGACAATAAGTCACAAAAATACAATCTCCTAAGTATAAAATGAGAATCTAAAAAGAAAACGAGGCTGGGCTCTTGTTTTTTTTTCATTGGAGGAAAGAATGGTATCCCATTTTACAATACACATACAAACAAATTTTACTCTTTTATTGAATTTGACAGAGAGGTACCTCTCCAACGAATATACATAAGCAAAAAAAATAGCTCATATTTATTCAGAAAATTACAGCGAAAAAGTAAAAGAGTAGGAAAAATGTTTTGAAAAGTGGGAAGAGGAGCGAGGCAACAAAGTGGGCGCTCCATTGCAGAGTTTCAGGCCACCGGCCATCTTCCTCCTCCTTCAGTCCTTCCCACTAGGCCAGGCTCGGTGACCGCCGCCGTCTTTGACGCCTGCCTCCACCGTCGCCTCGCCCCCCAAATCTCCTTGCGTGTTTGGCCGGAATCCACGGGAGGCGCTTGTCTTTGCTGAGCTGCTCCGGAGCGGAGCTCTGTCTGCTTGAGCTCGGGTTTGTTTCCCCATCCGCGACCAAAGATTCGGAGCGTCGCCGAGGGGAGGCGATGAAGGGGAAGGGCGGCGCGGTGGACAGGAGGTCCTCCGCCAGGTGGAGGGTGCTCCTGCTCTGCGCATTCAGCTTCGGCCTCGGCATGCTCTTCACGGACCGGTGGGTCTCCCTCTCATCCTCTCCCGCCACGGGAACCTTTGGATCTCGCCTCCTTGCGCTTCCTTTGCGCCTGTGGGTTTTTTTTTTGGTTCCTTACCTGTGTTTGGCGGGTCGGTGCGTTGAAAGAATCGAGCTTTTTAGGCTCGTATCGCGTTGGAGATTTGGAGTTTGGATAAGTTCTTGCTCAACCATTGGCGTTTTGAGATTTCTTTGGAGGGCGGTTGGATTTTGAGCGTCCTTTTCTTTTCTTACTACTTTTTTCTCTCTCATTTCCTTGTCGGAGCTCATGGCGATCTGGTTGGTGGAAAGATCCTATTTTATTTCTTAGAACGGGAGATCGCGTTTTGGTGTCGACTGGTGTAGGTTTCTTCCTGTACCTGCTCGTGCGGGCGTGGTTTGTGATTCTTACCACTTAATGCTCAGTAAGTTCATTCTGCAAAGAATGGAAAGGTTTAGAATTTCACGTTTTCGTCTTGCGAAAGCGCGACTTTTGCTGCGAAAAGTCGAACTAGCGATCACTCTGAGATTTCTGCTAGCAAATACCGAGCCTGGATCTCCAGCAATCGCCTTCATGTGTACAACGGTGTTGTTTTGTTATATTTGCATAATTTGTAGTATAGGTTGTATCTGTTAAAGAACACATTTTGAGATGAAATGATGATCTTCACCCTTGATGAAACAAGTATGCTTCTCAAACCGAAACGATGATTTTCTTTTTCGTCTTGGATTCCTACTTGCCTGTGGAGCAAGGATTTATTTTCATTTATTAAAGCTTGTATTGGAGCGGTACCTAGTGTCCTTGGCACTGCAGTGATTTAATGTAGCTCCCCAACCTTCAAAAGTAGAAACAAAGTCTTTAAGGCCAACTTACTTCACTTGAAAGACAAGTGGTGCTGGGTGTAATGTATTTGAATATAAACATGGGCCAAGGACTGATTACAGATTTGGGTTCAAGATCAAATTTCGCTATTCGGAAACTAACGTTTCTGCTGTACATGAAAAATAGGTACTGTGGCCGTATTATATCTAGATAAAAGAAAGTTGAGGTAAAGACTTCGTTGGAGTCAAGACCGAAAATAACATCTAATGATTTTAGTGACTATTTTGAGAAGCAGATAGGTTGTTTGCATGAGCCCTATCTTACTAATAAGGATAATTATGGTTTCTTGGTTCCAAAAGGTCGATTCAGTACATTCTGAAATTGAATGTAAAGGTTTATATTTTCCTTGAGAAATCATTATGAGTTGGTTTTACAGGTTTTGGACAGCACCAGATACCAGTAACCATGTCATGTCTCAACGCTGGAGGCAAGATCAAGAGCTGCAACTCGTATCAGAGGATTGCAATACAAAGAGGGTGGGTTCCACTTCAATTTGTGTAATTTCTCCAGAAGTTTTTATTACTTAGTTTTTGGCTGAAAATTTTGAATATACATTTGGATGCAGAAGCATGGGGAAGACAAGGATATAATGGGAGAGGTAACCAAGACCCATGAAGCCATACAGTGAGCCCCTTCGATTCCATATGTGATTCAATTGAAGAATCTAACTGTGTTTGAAGTATCTGTATCTGAAGATTTTTCCTTGGAATTTGTTTATGGTGTTAGATCATTGGATAAGTCCATCTCAACGCTGCAGATGGAGCTTGCAGCAAAGCGGAGCACACTGGAGCTGCTCCGTTCAAATGGTTCTCCAGTAACCTCAGAAACTAGCCAACCACGGAAAAAGGCATTTGTTGTCATTGGAGTCAACACTGCGTTCAGTAGCCGCAAGCGCCGTGATTCAGTCCGGGAGACATGGATGCCTCAAGGTATGTGGTTTTTTTATAGTACTTTTAAGTTTGAACAGATAATAACATGGGCATGTCTATTAGATTTGTGCAACGATTAAATTGTGAATTTCTACTCATTCTTCAGTCAATAGTGTCAAGTCTCTTTGCTGAATTGTAAGATCTATACTCAATTTTTACGCATCGAATTCAAATCACACCAGTTTCTATTAGTACAGCTAATGTACGATTCTGTTTGGACTTAGCTTAACCACTTTGCATCTTTTAGTTTGCCATCTTTTGTAGAAAATAAATAGTGGGGAGGTTTATAGAGCTTGTAATTTCATAGCATCTTATAATTTGAGTTTTTCCAGATAGCTTCAGGTATTAGAAACTATAATATAGAGCAAACAGCTTGGATTTTACCTGTAGCTGTTCATTTGACTGTGTACATTATACATGGTATCATCCTTGTGTTGAGTTGTTTAATCTCACTGTCAACAAATTTTGAGTAAAGGTCTCCTTTTTATTAGGTGAAAAGCTGCAACAATTAGAGGACCAGAAGGGAATAATTATTCGCTTCACTATTGGGCACAGGTAAAGTGATGGTTCTTGTATTCCTAGCACATTATTTAATTGTCACTGCTTGCACTGTATTTTGTCTGAATATGCTCTTGTAATAATTTCAACTGTACAGTTTCTGTGTAACCGTGTTCCATGATAGAATGAAATAATTCCTGGTATTTTCTTTATTACCAGTCTACAGGTACAAATCATTATGATTCAGACACATATATCATCCATACTGATATACTGAACAGTGTACTAGTAATATTACGGCAACAAATAATTGTTTACCTCTAATTTCTAAGCTGCTGTCAATATTTTTTGTTCTTGGAACTGCAAGGCATCATATCATATACCCCTGTGCTCTCAGATGTAGCAAAGTCTTGCAAAGAGCTGATCTTGGCATTAATCTGCAAAGCACCTGAAGTCCCCGAGTTCTAGAACTTCAATTGTAATCTTATTGATAACTTCCTTACTTGTTACTGTATTAAGTCAACCCATGTCAGTGGCGGAGCTTGAGCTTATTTTCAGAGGGGTCCGGTGCTAAATATTCACTGAATTGGACTAATCATTTGAGTGCAAAATGTATTGGCAACTGCTCCACCCCTGACCCATGTCTCATTCTTCATCCAGCCATGCCAAAAATCTCCAATCTTCATTAGTCTGTCTAAATTCTAATGATGCAGCTCAATTCACTGTCTCATCTTACCTCAAAAGAAAAAAACACTGTCTCTTCTTTAGGCCCCTGCAGACATTTATTTTCATAGTGTCACATGCTTTCATCCTTTTACGTGAAAAAAATTACCTTCTAAAATTTAGATATAAAAACTGCCCGTTTTGTTTGTTGCACAGTGCTACATCCAATAGTATACTGGACAAGGCTATAGATTCAGAGGATGCTCAGCATCGTGACTTTCTTAGACTGGTGAGTATGTACTATGCAATAACTAGTGAATTCAGCTATGCTTTGGCGCTAGCCCTGACAATTGTACTGCATATGGTTTATTTAAATCACACAGGACCATGTTGAGGGATATCATGAACTCTCAGCTAAGACAAAAATTTTCTTCTCAACCGCTGTCGGCATCTGGGATGCTGACTTCTACGTCAAGGTTGATGACGATGTGCATGTGAACTTAGGTGCTTATCTTCTCCTTATACACAATAACTTTCTCTTGAAGTTTCTGTGACTCTGTTTAATGGTAAATGCATACATTCAAAACAGGAATGCTTGCCACTACCCTTGCTCGGCATAAATCAAAACCAAGAACTTATATTGGCTGCATGAAGTCAGGCCCAGTTCTCGCTGACAAGTAATGTTTACTACACTGTCTTACAATATGATTTAAATGCTAGATTTTGAAGTACTAAGATATGTCTGCTCGAACCTGCTCTATTCATATAGGAATGTGAAGTACCACGAACCTGAGTCCTGGAAATTTGGGGAGGAAGGAAATAAATACTTCCGTCATGCTACGGGGCAGATATATGCCATTTCAAAAGATCTCGCAACTTATATTTCAATCAATCAGTATGTTTTGTTTATTTATGACATCAAAAGGGCATCTGATCATCTTTAAGAAAAAATTAATGATGTAAGTAATCTTTATCAGGCCTATCTTGCACAAATATGCAAACGAAGACGTATCGCTTGGATCATGGTTCATTGGTTTAGAAGTTAATCACATCGATGAAAGGAACATGTGCTGCGGAACTCCACCAGGTCTGTTTCCTCATACTGCACAATATCTTCATTCTCCAGTGTCTCCTTTACATACTTGTTTTCTGCTCTCCCCTTATTGTGAATATTAACTCTACAGATTGTGAGTGGAAAGGACAAGCTGGCAATGTCTGTGTAGCATCCTTTGATTGGAGCTGTAGTGGAATATGCAAGTCTGTCGAGAGGATCAAGGATGTACATGCTCGCTGTGGTGAAGGGGATTCAGCAGTTTGGAGCGCCCTTATCTAGCATATACTGGTCTTTGCCCGTAAATATGTAGCATACTTGTTGGTTAGCTCTCGTGGTGGACACCTGCATGGTCAACTCCTCAATTGAACTCGACAAGACCAAGGACTATGCCCCGTCCAATATAACTTGGAATTGCAGAAAACAGGACGTTGCCAATGGTGCCTTTGGCATGGCGATGCAACATCGAAAGTAGGTTATGGGATGCTTGTTGAGATATTCTGGTAGATGGCTTGCTGCCTGTCACCGTTGGTGACTTTGGTGAGGTTAGGAGTGAGACCAAAGTAGGGGAGGGTTGGAACTGATGTTACTGATCTTACATGTAGGGGGAGAGTTTCTCAGCTGGTGCGTATGGAGGTAGAGATCATGTAATGTAGAGAGCGTCGTTTCATGCAATTTTGACTGATTCTTTTTGCGAGTTGATGAAGAAAAAAAATTGCGCAATGCTGTAACATACGATATGTCGACTGGTATGGTATGTGGGACTTGGACTGATCCGGTGGTTCAGCAAAATGTCCTAAGCAGTCTGTTGCCATGTTGCAACTTGGGCTATCATTGGCTCGTTGCATTATGGCTAAATCACGAAGTTGCAGTGTTACAGAAACAGAGAAACATTACACACATTAACACAAACATATAATTCGGATCCAAATGAACCTCTCAGACCCATATATTGTCATATTCACCTTCTCATGTCAAAACCAAGTATACCACAAGCAAAAGATGATCTGTGAGAACAGAGCCTCTTCTTTCAGAGGGCAGCACAGCCATGCGAGTTCAGGATCGGACTTACATGAGCTTTTCCTAGGGAAATGCAGCGAAATCCCAAACTCCTTTCGGTGTGCAAAAAGAAACTGTCAGAACTAAATCCCTAACTGTTGGACACGCAGCAAAATGAAAAAAAGGGGATGTCGCCATGTTAACAATCTAAACAAAACTCATGCCAAAAATGATCGCCATTCGTTCTCAGCGTCTTTACATGGCCAGCATCACTCAACATCTGTAGGCATTGCATTTTCCAAACAACTACTATCCTCCGGTCTCTGCTACTTGCTCTCTGAAGAATTTTGCTAGGCTGCCATTGTCTTTAGCCCCTCTACTTTTTATGGTGCTGCAGCTTCTCATTTAGCCCTACCCGTCAATAAGGTGGAGAATGCTCTTGATGTTAGCATTGGACCCCATAGACTGAAGCTTCTTCTTGAGTTCCTCACAGCCTTTTATCTGCAAAGAATTGGTATTGATGTCACAAAAGGTGGTGATAATGTGAAACAGGTAAAATGAACAGTAATCACTGAAAACAGAGAAAACCGGAAATATATGGCCGCTGAGAAATTAAGGATGAAATGAAAGGCTTACAGTGTCTGCAATCTCATCGAAATCCAAAGGTTCAACTTGCACTATTTCATCTTCGCACCATCCAAGCATCGTCAAGAATTCCTTCTCTTCGGGTAAAGCCTCAGCTAGACAGTCCTCATCATCTGATTCAGAAACCTCTGATAATGAACTAGCTTCCTCATTGCCAAACTGGGATCTATTCCACCCATCATCAGAATCTGCAGGTGTTGAGGACATACTGCCTTGAGCACTGTCTGACAGGGACGACTGAAATCCTTCATCACCTGTGTCAGCAGGCTCTGAAGATGAGTCAGCTTCTCTGCTTTGCACTGGAAGCTGCTGAGACATCCCATGTGGTTTCAGGGATGGAATGTTCTCCTCAGTATCAGATAGATTCCTCTGAGACCCCTCAGAAGAATTTGCTTCTTCACAGAAACTCTTTCTCACTTCAGAAGGGAACAAGGAGAAATCATTTCCAAGATCAAGAGAAGAATCCTGTTTCACATCAACTAAGCTGGATGGAGATGGCTGACTCTCAAAGGGTATGCTCGAATCATTTGAAGACTTGGTCCGTATTGTCTGAAAGAATATATGTTTTTCTCTTACATTTGATTTTCTGTCACCACATGGAACTTGCAGGGGCAGAGGATGCTCATTGGTGCCAATCTCCAAGTTTGGGTTCACAGCAGGCTTTTTTTGTGTATCAATTGAAGCCAAAAGAGTTGGAGGACTCACAGGTTTGATAGGGCAGTCTTTGCCAGTGTGTGCAAAACCGTTTTGCTCTCGACTGAGGACTTGGAAATTACCTGACTGAGAGACCTTTGAAATATCAGCTTTAACTGGAGCTCTAAGGGAACTGTTGGCAGACTGTATTTTTAATTGTTGTACAGTCTTACTAGGACCAGTAAGATCACCAAGCCTTGTACCTTTTGTTTTCAAAGAACTAGGCACCTGGGTAATGGTTGAAAACAATTAGTTAAGCAGACATAATTGAGGTTGATTCAGATAGGCATAAGACTGAATCAGTTTTTCTTGCACATATATGCAACTATAATAAATTCAATGAAACATTTAAGTAAAAAATCAGTATGTATAGCATGTAAATGTACACAGTTTTTATCAATAATTGTACTTTGATTGTTTGCAATAGGAAGAAACCGCAAGCCCCTAGACTCGCCCCAAAAAACCTACAGATGTACAACAGAGCGACCTTCATAGTTGTCCTTTTGTACAGATCTAGTGTGATTGAGAATAATGTATGCATCCAAACATAAAGTATACTGAAGATGTCAATGTACCACTGTGACATTCCACCAAGACAACTAAGCATCTCCACGCTGTTGTGAAGCTAACTGATAAGGCGTCTCCTAGGAGGAGCATCACTTCGTGCAGTGTTCAGCTAAGAGCAAATATGTGCTTATACTAGAGAGGAACAAATATGGAATGTCATTTTGAGTATGCCAGTAAAATCATTTCATTATATCCCTTTATTCTACCTTGCATTTTCTTTCTGATGAAAATTATTTGGGGGTATAGTGTCACTCAATACTCAATTGTTTCCTTTTTTATGTGCATTTAAAGCCCAATCTGCTATATTGCCATACATCACACCGTTTTTAGCTGGTATAAATGATATCATAACATGTGCCCGTCAACAGGATAATTCTTTCTGTTCCAAAACAAAACAATCAGATTATGGAACTCAAAACTGACAAGGATTGCCGATATCATTTATTGCTACTAGTACCAACATGATTATGTTTGTCCAAAGGCTGCATGATCATAAAAATGATGGTGGCATAGATACAGTTATAAATGAAATACTATCCACAACTAAAGGAAATATATTAGGAAATCTAAAGGAAATATATTAGGAACGTACAGAAGATTTGCCTGCCGTAGGTGTAAGGGGTCTTAAAGTATACTGCCTTAAAGTTCTTTCTTCAATCTTCTGAGCCTCGATCGATAGCTACAATTAAAAAAAGCCATAAACTAAGAGAGTGAAATTCTGAATGGTCAATGTCTAATATAAAACATACTGTAAGCATTATGCAGCGGTTCACTGGTTACCTGAGGGCCACTGGAAATTCTCAGAGGAGCTTGCATCACTGTCTCTGCCATGCTTAATGCAGTCCCACTGTTTGGCATCACTTCAGTCTGTTTACTAGGAGCAATTTGTAACACAGAAGACATGGCTGGGGTTTTCTTTGCATCACTTAATAGAGGAAGATCTGCTAGCACGGAGTTCCAGCCATCAGATGGAGTTATCAGAGGCACGTTCTGAATTGGAGTGCTGATACCAGGAGATGGGGCTTTGATTATGCCTTGCCTTCCATTTTTGTCATCAAAACTAAGCTGTGGAAATTCTCGCTCAAAGGTTATGATAGCAGCTTTGCTGTCATTGTTTACGGCGTTACTGACAGAAGCATTGCTTGCTAAGGTCCCGACAGAAGCATTGCTTATTGAGGTCCTGACAGCAGCATTGCTTATGAAGGTCCCGCCAGCAGCATTGCCAAAAGAGTTAACAAGAACAGTTCCAGTACTAGCAACAATATTGCTTTTGTCATTGCTTCTAGAAGAACTAACTGCATTATTTCTAGAGGCACTACCATTATTTCGGTTAACTACTCCCTTACTCCATGTGTCTGCCTTCAAGCGGGCACGATTCATCCTATCCCTTTCTGATCTGCATGTGCCAAAGGACTTGAAATCATCACGAACCGTAGCAGTCGACCTACTCTCCCTGTCACGGGAATCAAAGTCCCTCTCACGATCCTTGTCCCTATTCCTTCCAAAATTGCCATAGCCCCTTGACTTCCCCATTGCATCCCGGTCAGGCCTCCGAGATCCATTCGAGCCTGAACCTTTTGATGAAGATTGCGGCGAACTACGCTCACGGTCATGTCCAGATGAATGGTTTCTTGATGAACCACCTGTAGCTTGATAATCTAAAGCGTCCAAGAAAATACATGTCATTACCATTACTGACAGTTTTGCAACACAGAACAAAATGACGCTTATAGTTTATTGGCATGTAGGACACTCAACTGAAAATATTCATTGTGATATCAGTTCGACGAACAAATAGTTTACACATCTCAATCAGCGGAAAACTTGCAATCGCATAAATTAATTACAAAAAAGTTGGGAAAATAAACAAACTAAAAGCTTGGACCTGTACTATAGAAAAATGTGAACAAGGCAAACAGTGACACTACGAACACATCAACATAGTGCAATGGTGGCATTTATTTTTAAACATGGCCTAAGTAACTCCAATAAACTAACCAGATAATACAGTGCATTATTCTTCCTGAACAACCCAAAAGATGATTGGTAGTAGCACTCCGATTAGAGTGCCAGGGTGGTATAATATTTGAAAGGTGCAAATTTATGTCATATACGAAGAAATTAACACCTCTATTGTTTTATGCACGCAAGGTGAATACAAATATATGTATTTTTCAAGCAACATTGTTGCAGCAACTATAAATGGTATCCAACACAAGCACTACTCGTATGTATGGAATGTGTTCTTTTAGCGTTTTCTTGGAGAGAGGTTGAATAAGGCCACATGAATTCCTTAATCATTCCCATAGTTGCTTCATGATCTTGTCCGTCCAAGAATCTACCTCCCAGTACAACAATATCTACATTCACGGCATCAAGAGTACCACATCTAGAAGCAGCAGCTAAATTGCACAGTTACAGTAGCACGATTAAATACATATACAGATAACGGACAGCTCCTACAATCCATATACAGATAATGCACAGTTCCTATAAGAATAAGAGTAGAACCTATGATGTTTGATGCATGTGAAGCACACGAACAGATAAAAAAAATCACTTGCACAAGCGTTACTCGGTTTCAAACCTAGCAGTCCCAACATGGCGTTGCAATTGCACCACATCTATAGCACAGCACCACACCCTAACAGATGACAACAGACTCAAAATCGGCAAGGCCAGTGGATTCACCTGTGCGGGAGGAAGCTGTAGCCCAGATGTTTGCAGCGCCTGCTGCCTTTGTTTTCTGCATCCATTCCGGCTTAAACATGGGCGTGTCCTGCTCCATGGCAGCAGGCACCACTCACCGTCCACCCACCGGCCGCGGTTGGGAGGCCGGGCCAGGGGTGGACCTGCCGTAGGGCATGAGGGGGTTCAGTCGAACCCCCAAATTTGCCGGGGCAGAAAAACTGCACCGGCGAGTCGATTGCTCCCGCGCGCTGGAGAAGACGAACCTAATCGAACGACGGGCGGAGGATTAGACTAGACTTGATTACATTAGCAGGGCACCAAGAAGCAGACGAATCCAGTCCCGTACCAGGATGGGGTTGGGGGTGGAAGGCGTCGTCCCCCGGCAACAGACGGCTAGGGCAGGGGAGCGAGGAGGGCCCCGGCTTGCCGCACCCCGTCGGTCGCCGGCCGGGCGGCGAGGCCGCCGATGGCGAGGCGCAGCAAATTGCGGCGGCGGCGGCGGGCGGAAGAACCCCTCCGCGAGGATTAAACCCTCACCTTCCCAGAGGCCTAGGTCTGTAGATTAGGGGCGTGGCACCCGCGCCGCACGACGGGCGCCTCCGCCTTGGCTCGGATTAACTGGACGAGAAATCAAGGAAAACAGATTGTGGGGGTGTGGGGGGAGGAAGGAGACCGCGGCGGCGGCGAGATTGGTTGCGTCGTCGGATGGGCGGGCGGGCGGGCGGTTGCTCCCGGCGAGTCGCTTGCGTTGCCCTCGGCGAATTCGGCGGCTGCGGTGCGGGGTGGGAGGGGGGCAGGGGCAGCGGAAGCGAACAAAAAGAAATTTTTGGCAAAGGTTTACGGATATATTCGTGGGATTTATAGGATTACAACTCGGATGAATCACGGTTGGTTTGTTGGACAGGGAGATGAACTCTGGTTCTTTCTCTCTCTCTCTTCCACTATTTTCCACAATATACAATACAATAAAATAGAGATTTTAGTTTATATTACAAGTCGAAAAATATATTCTATAAAAATCATACAAACCTGTAGATTTTTAGCCTATTGATAAGAATAAGTGAAAGTCATGTTATATTACCAGAAAATTTATAGGTAATATAATATTTAGCGTGTCAAATTTGGATAACTCGTACATTGCTAATAGAAGAAATGTATAAGCTTGGGCCCTCTCTCACCACACTTCCCACTCCATTTTTATAGATGCAATGTATTTCTTTGTATAGGCATATGCGAGTTTTTTCATGTACATACTACTATAAAAGTGAGTTTTACATAAAATGTTGAATAATTGAGGACCTACATTGCATTATACTCCGATGAAACAAATAGCATCGTTGAGATATCGAAGGTTTTGCAAGTTAAAACATATACATATGACAACTCACCGCCATTTATATCATCATCTCTCTCTATCTTCTATCTCATGGCATTTCCATGCCTATTTATATTTTCTCTTATGCACTTATACGCTAGACCTTGATTACATTACAACATGGCATTTCTCGCTCGCTTATAGGTGACTAGGAGGCTATTGTTGCTTGCCAGCAATTTATAAGTGACTAAGAACATCTCTAACAGATTACCAAAACATCATACCTATATACTCTCTCTTCATGAAAATAACTCTTTTTAAATTTTTGTAGTCATTATTGCAGCATATTATCAAATTTATTTTAGTGGATAGATAGTGAGATGATCCCTTTTTTTTATAAGAGGAATTTGTGTTTTGGTAATTACCAAAAACATTTTAGCAATGGGATTGAGTTAGTAATATGTTGGAGCACCTTTATTATCAAAATCTATGGGTATGCTCGCTTGTACTGTTTTTTTTGTCTTGGTCTGGCTTCGAGTGTGGTTTGGAACGAGATTCAGTAACTTACCTTGGGCAAGTCACCGTGAGCCTTACCTACTCATATCCACCGT
>JAZFNS010019999.1:55612010-55622407 GCA_037127165.1 Alloteropsis angusta | reverse complement strand
TATACATGAGAATCTTGCCAAAATATATGGCATACCTATGGATCCCCCTAATGATATAATGGTAGCCCTGAGCATCTCACTTCCGTTTAGTTTTTTTCTCATGAATGTTACAGATTTATATACTGCTAAGCTTCTTTTATTTCTCTAGCATAATGGAGGTCTGCACAAGAAAGGGAGAAAAAGAGAAGAGAATGGAACCAACGAAGATGGGAGAAAAAAGATGAAGAAAGGTGATTGAATTGAACTCATACCATTTCGGGCCATGGTTTCTTTCATTCTTCCAATCTTCTAACCAGTGATCCTTGCCTGTTTGCCAGATGACGGACATGCACATGTGCCAATTAAGTATCCAATAGACGATCTGTTAGTAAAGTCCAATGCAGTTGATCCAGCTTTATTCAAGAGGCCTCCTCTGGCTACAGATTTTAGAGTGCCAAGATGCTCTGTGGGAGATCTTCTTATGGTATGGGACTTCTGCTCGTCTTTTGGGAGGGTTCTGAATCTGTCCCCATTTCCGCTAACAGATATGGAGAATGCAATTTGCCACAAAGAAAGCAATGTTCTTCTTGTGGAAATACATGCAGCCATGTTTCACTTGCTCATTAAGGACAAAGGTGACTATTTCACTGTCCTGCAGAACAAAAAACAGAAGCTAAAGGTTCTCCCTTATACTTTTAAGGTCAACCCCCCTCTCTCCATTGAATGTGCCTTTTATATTCCTTTTTTTTCTGTGCATCCTTTTCAGATAAGTTTAGCAACATGGGCTGAATATCTGTGTGACTTCTTGGAAATGACAAAAAATGATGAACTATGTGGTAACATTGCGACAGTAAGAAGGGGTTATTATGGTCTTATTGACACTGATATAAAGCTTAAGATCCTCCGGGAACTAGTAGAAGAATCTATTAAGACCTCTGCCATCAGGGAGATACTAAGTGAGCGGGTGGACCAGAAACAAGCCCTTAACGCAACAAAAAGAGAGAGTACCAGAAAGGACAAAGAAGAGCAAATCTTGAACACTGACATTGCCTTGAAAAATGAAGAGAACCTGACAGATGCTGTGCAAGATGGCAATGAGAATGTTGATGAGCCAGCTAGAGGAAAAGAAGAGAAGGATAAGAGCAATGTTTCTCGAAGCAAGACAGAAGGCAAACGCCATCTGGTGAGCACCTCAGTGTATTTGCATTTCCAGATGCACCTATCTATGTATTTTAGTCAAGTTTGATGTTANGGCAACAGTGATTAGTATTAGCAGTGCTACTATCCTTAATATAGTGGAATTTCCATGTATTTGTAGGTACGGCATCTTGACACGGAGATTGAGAAACTATCCATCCGTTCTAGCCCTCTCGGTAAAGACAGACACTACAATAGGTATTGGTTTTTCAGGCGTGAAGGAAGGCTTTTTGTTGAAAATGCAGATTCCAGAGAATGGGGTTACTANTAGTACTAAGGAAGAGGTGACTGCAATGCTCTGGTTTCAAATCTCTTTGTTTAGCATCTGTGGTTCCTATGATGGTAAAGTTTTTTTTATTTAAATGACAGCTTGATGCACTCATGGCCTCGTTGAATGTGAAAGGTATAAGGGAGAGAGCTCTGAAACGACAGCTGGAGAAATTCTATAACAAGATAAGGTACGTGATCTCTAAGAACCTTATTTCTTGTCACTATTGAGCATTAACTATGATTTGTTGATTTCAGAAAGTGTCCGAACACTATATTTTTTCCTGATATGAAAATTAGTTTCGTTGTCTTTGTAACACCCATATCATGGTTCTTTAGGACAGAGCTTTAGTGACACATGGTGTATTTATTACTCAGTAACCGGCATATACAGCCTATTGCACTTGCCAACTTTGTTCAGCTCATAAGCCACCTAGTTTATCTTCTTGTCATTGGAAGAATTTGCCCTTGTACTTTTCATTTGTTCAGTTTTATTTTTCTAGTCAAAGAATTTTCATGTTTGATTCTGCGCTCTTTTTGGTACATCTTCCAAACTAATCATTTCATAATTGCAACATCTCATTTTTCACATACCATAAGTCGAGTGGATATCACAGCCTTGTTTCAGTAAGCACTGGGTAATTCTTTTCTTGGTCCATGTTACAGCAATGNCCCTGGAGAAGCGAACGAAAGATGTCGTGAAAAAGATGTTAGTTGAAGAGGGTGTGCTGCGCCGCTCCACTCGAGTCCGGGCTCAACCGAAGGATAACCCTTCGATGGCATTCCTCAAGTACGTCAACAGATGGAAGGAGAACTGAGCTGCTTCAAGCTGACAGGGCAGACTATTTAGGCCNTGTGGGAGAATTGAGCAACCCTGACGACAGGGTTGGCCGTAGAGTTATGTAGGTTTGCTGTTCCCCGTGGCTGGTCATTCGCCATCCACACTAGCTAGTGAAACTATCTCAATTCTGCCTTTTCTTTTTTTCCTTTTCTTTTGGACATTGGTTTGCAAATCAAAACACCCTCTCTTTTTTTCTCTTCAACTGAACTGAGAGCATCTCTTGGGCCAGATTTTACATGTTATGATGTATTAACATTATCCATGCGGCTTTGGAGAAGACTGCTGAGACTTCGATTTACCTGATGTGGAAGTGATTTTCATGATGCTGTGGAGAAGTATGCCGAGACTTCGATTTACAACATGTTAGCGTGTTCGTTTGTTGAGTCCACGACGACTGTTCGGAGCTGTCTGTGGCTGCAGTCCAGTAGCAGCTCGCAGCCATCTGTCTGTCCCAAAGTTTCAGTATTGCTGTGATCTTAAGGGGGAAAAAGGTTTGTGTGTTTATGTGGTGCCTGGTTCGCTGGACGGGTCCCAGCGATCTCTGCAGCGGCCACAGCGCGGCAACGTGGACGGACTGGCGTCCACACACAACAAACTGAAGCACCACCAACAAAGATATTTATTTCTCCTCGCCTCACGCTACACACACAAGCAGCCGGCGAAGAGGAGGGGAGCCTCTGCTGATTCACAAGCAATCCTCTGGTGTTCGTCACCTGTTCTCTGCTGTGTTGTTCTCTGCTCTCTGTGTGTTGTGTCTGCGAAGAAGGGAGAGGGAGAGATGGCTTGCCCTGCGAAGTCCATGCTCTCAGCCAGCGGCTGCATCTTCCTGAGGAGCAAGCCTCAGGCGAGCCTCGTGCGAGGGGCCGTCATCGGCGGCGGCGGCTGCAGCAGCAGGGCGCTCCTGCTCACCTGCAACGCTTCCTCGTCGCCGTCTCCTTCCTCGCCGCCGCCGGCGCCGGCGCCGGCGCAGGAGGACCCCGACTGCAACGAGGAGGAGTGCGCTCCCGAGAAGGAGGTACCGCGCCTGCCCCTAGCTCCCTTATCTTTGTATTCTTGTTGCGGGGAAAAGAGAGGGAAGAGGTAGCACCGTAGCAGCAATATATACAAATAATGAGGAGATGGCATCTGTGTTGTGCGTGCGCAGGTCGGGAGCCTGAGCGCCGAGTGGCTGGCGGAGGAGAGGACCAGGGTCGTCGGCACCTTCCCGCCCAGGAAGAAAGGCTGGACCGGCTACGTCGAGAAGGACACCGCCGGCCAGACCAACATCTACTCCGTCGAGGTGATTCCACACGCTGTTTCCTTTTTGCATTTGGACGTTCTATTCTAGCCTTGGCCCTTGGGTTTGGTGTTTTGCGACCAGCGATTCTGCATGCTCTTATCCTCTAGTACTAGAGGCTTAAGCTCTCTGGAGTCTGGAGTATGAGGTGATAAGGTAGCACCACTCCTGCAACTGACGCCTGGACTTGTTGCGCAGCCGACGGTGTACGTGGCGGAGAGCGCCATCAGCTCCGGCACGGCGGGCACGTCGTCGGAGGGGGCCGAGAACACGGCGGCCATCGCGGCGGGGCTCGTCCTCATCACCGTCGCCTCGGCTTCGTCCATCCTCATCCAGGTCAGCAAGAACCAGCCGAAGGTGCCAGAGGCCGCCGCGTACAACGGCCCGCCGCTCAGCTACTACGTCGCCAAGTTCCAGCCCGCGGTGGCGGCGCCGCCGCCGGCGGAAACCCTCGAGGCCCCCGCCCCCGCCGAGGCAGTCGTGGCCCAGGACGGCGGCGAGGCGGCCGCCCCGGAGGCGACGTCCACCGTCGAGGCTTCCGCTGCGCCGGAGGCAGAGCAGCTGTCCTCGTGAGCTGATGCTGTAACTTGAGATTCAGTTTTGTGCCAGCTTGAGCTTGCACCTGAGCTTGTAGTGCATGATGATGCAAGATATACACGGTACATGAGATCATTTCCTAATTGTATACGTTTCGTTGTATATACAAATGCATTCGGCGTGCCTATATTGCTCACATCACGGCACTCAAGAATATTGTTCAGCTGTAGCTGTAACACGATGAATGAACCTACCGTTTTCATACAAACATCGCCACATGGATGAACACTCAGAGAGGTTATTCACGCTGCCCCACGAAGACTAGAATCTTCACAGCCTGATATCTGACCCCCAAACACTCGTAGATCGCTGTACAATGCTGGTTCCACAACCTCGACAAGGGCGTGAGTAACAACTTCAAATCCACAGTAACTGAGCGACTCACAACAACTGCGTATACCATGGGCCATGGACCTGCTCTGAAACCATTGCTACTTTGATAAGAACTTCAGCCGCCTTCACCACCGGGTCAGTAAGTCTTGTTGCCGCGATGCGCCTCAGGGATGCATCGGCGAGCTTCCGGCCTTTCTCCCCATTGCCACCCAGAGTGATTGCCCGGAACGCGCAGTACACAGACTGAGAGACCTTCTTGAAGACAGTGTCATCAGTTTGGAGGCTTTTAAGAAATACTCTGGTCAATATCTGTTTCCTGCTTTCGACAATCTCATTCGACAAAGAGCTCACTGAGGTTGATGAATGCATCATCGCCTCAATGATCTTTTCAGTGCCAACATCTGCAAAGTTGTCTAGTAGCCTTGTGAGGATGTTGAACAGTTCCAAGGTTGCATTCTCCAGTTCTGATGTATTTATCTTCGGGTTCTCACTCACTAATACCTGATGCAAGACAAGCATGCTGCAAAAATAAAAAAGGAACAAAAAAGAGGCAATTGGGTTCAGTGATTCCATTCTAGAAATTAACACGGCTTCATAATAATAAAAAATTGAAAAGTAGAAACCAAAATAGTGTTTCACCTTGTCGCTATCACAATCACTTGTTGGAATTTACTCTGAACAGACCGTAGCCTCAACCAATTGAGCATAAAGGTCTCAGGAACTGACTGGCTTTGCACTCCCTCTGTGCTGGTGATGAGTTGCAGTAATCCAATCCTTATCAGCCTGCCAAGTCTTCCTCCCGTGCATTCTGGTAGCTGCGTACTGTCTGCTTTGCGTTATGCAGCATCAGCAGTAAATATGGGTACATAGCAACTTGTGTCTGAAAGGGGAAAAAACAAAGAAAATACCTGCTGCAGGTACCGCAGATTGTAGCTGACCTGGAACAGCAAGCCCAGTTCGGAGAGTGGCAACAAGTGGTTGAACCTGTTATGATGGTTGGGAACCCTCAGAATTTTCAAGTGTGTAATCAGAACAACATGAGAAAATGGCGGGTACAAACTAAAAATCAGTTAAAGCTACTGTTAAAGAAAGGTGGATGAGCATGGCATTGTGCCCGCAGGAACAAAATGTAGCTGTTAAAGTAATGTACTAACATGGTTTACTGCTGGCAGAATTGATAGGGAGCTGACATGTTCATTCCACTGTTCTTCCACAATATCTTTCACGGAGGAAATCCAACAGGCAGTTGAAGGGAGAGAAGCTAACACATCAGAAGGGGAACCATAGCGATCAGCAAAAGACTTCTGCAGATACTCCACTCCACCTGATCCCTTAATGATTGGTTGCAATAGTTGGACACGTGCTCTACTGATTTCTGCCTTTAAAGCCTGTATTCAGTAAGGATTTTAGCCACGAGGTAGTATTCTAATTTCACCATATTGCCCATCAACTTATTCAAAAACAAATTCAATATAGTAAGGACCTTTAATTCTTCCATAGTGAAGCGCAAACCCTTAATGACAGAAACAACAAATGAATTTGGATCTCCATAACTAGATTCAGGGTCTTCAATCAATTCTCCCAACAATTTATCATGACTCCTCTTCATCGCGTCTTCCTTTGCGGGAGAAGATAGTTTTCGCAGCTTATCCAGAGAGTACTGCAAAATTTGTCCTAGATACTGTCTGTCCTGGGAGCCTGACGCAAGTAACTTTCCACCAAAAATAACATACCTTGTGTTAAATATGCATCATTATTCAACATAAGTCCATAATTCTAACTGGACTCTTCTTACCTGGGTCAAAATTTCAAGGTTAATATTGTCACTTATTTCTTCTTTCCACCCTGTAGGAGCTAACTCTTGCAATGCTTCCCTGACTTCCTTTACCAGGCTGACCAGATAACTGTAGTCTGGCATGTCTCCTCTCATTGAGTCCGCAACCACATCCCAGAAAGCTCTCTCCATTGTTTCCTTGACTTTTGCCTGACATAAAAGGATAGAAATAATAAAATTACACAACAAGAGAATCCTCTCATACTGAGAAACCCCCACCTTGAAATCGGGCCATTGAGTTCCCCAAAAAGACCCTCAAACTAAGAAACGTTTCTTCTATAATATACATTGCAATTTTTATATTATTGTACTACTTCACGCTACAATAATATTATAAGACTGGAGCTAACCTTGAAATCAGTACCACCAGTACTATCAGAGATGTCAGCAGAAGAACCATGGATGTCATGAAGTATCTCATTTACTATTTGTTCATTTTCAGTTGNGCACTTTTCTTGGCACTGCACTGCTCGGTGTCCTACTCATGAGCTTGCCTCCTTCGCTACTGTCAGATGGCGAAGAGGAAGATCCAAACAGAGATTTGACAACTCGACTTGTCTTTTCAGCATCTATATTAGAATTCTCCCTAGTTTCAGAAACAGCAGACTGTCCAGAAGCATATGCAACTGAAGGAGATGCTATACTTGCAACTGTAGTTGNCAATGGAGCTCCTGTCCTTTGCTTGAAAGAACTTTGACCTTGTTTCGGATAAAGCAGATTCCATCCTTCCAATACCAGCTTCACCACCCAGGTGTTGAATCCTCTCCTTCAAAAGTTTCTGGTCTTCTGCAACCTGGAGGAGGAACAAAAATTTACTTCAGCAGAGGTTTCAATGTTGAAGATGTCAACAAACTTGATCCACTTCTTTCTATAGATGAATCAAATGCACCCCAAGGCTGATTCCTAAAAATGATCAAGAAATAATTGGCACTGAATGTGCAAACATACCTGTTTCTGAATGGCTTTCAAATCACCGCCAAGGTTATCTGATTGGCCTTCATTAGTTATTTTGCATGTTTGGATCATTGACAGTTCAAGTCTGCATGCAGCTCTAATAAGATCTTCCTCTAGTGATTCAGCGTCTTTTGCTTTCCACGCCACAAAATGGTAAAGATATGCACACCAAGCTTTGTCAAAGGCAACCAACTGAGTTCTGAACTTCTTCCGATCGGCAACAATGGAAGAGGACTCCTCATAATTAGAACATCCAGGAGAGGCAACATCTAGCTCTGACTGCCTCAATATGCATGCACCATCTACGGCATCAAGTATTGTTTTAACTAGCAGTTCAAATTCCTTCATAAAGTTTGTTGCTGAGTCCACAAGCAATTTCTCTCGCTCACCTTGTCCACTAAGAACAGATTTTGGATGACCGAGTATCATGTATGCACAAAGTGCAATCCTTTGTGAATATCTAGACACCTTGCTAGAGTCACAATTTCTAACTGCTTTTTTGGGAGTTGCTTTACTTCTTCCTGTACTGCTTGGGAGGATTCTTCTCTTCGGTGATCCCAGGTGCTTTAGAAGATGGTCAATATTTTCTGGTTTTGATGAACTAGATGACTGAGAGAGAACAAAACGACTCTCCAACCGATCAAGCAATGCCTTAGTGGTCTGAAGAACTGTGGGAGATTCAATGCATATAGCTAAGTCTTCAAATGGCATAGACACAACTGATGGCCGATTTATCCCCAGCGAATCGAATGCCCTAGCCAACACCACTGTTGTTTTCCTAGAAGTTATGAATCTTCTCCAGCATCTGAAGCACCACAAAATATTACCTTTTCTTTAGAAAAGTAAAGCATAAGATACACGTGGAAGCCAGGCAATTATTTGGAAATTGTGGAATGTACTATAAGAAGGTACCTTGCCAGTTTTCTTGAAAGAAACTCTCCGCCTTTAACTGAACTGTTGCGCACAGAGCCATGAGAACTTCCTTCCTGCTTCAAATATTCGGCCCTCTGCTGCTTTGCCTGCTTTTGCATATAGATGGTTATGGCACAAGTTAATGAGCTGAAAATTTTACATCAATGCTACATCACAGAAATGCATACCCTCTGAAGTTTGTCTTCTAATTGCTCATTTAACTTGCTCCTCTCGTTTTGTCTCTGGCTAGAGGCACTCTTGGCAGCAAGTTGGACCTGCAAGACCCTACCTTGCACCCGTCTTTTCTCAGATTCCAGCAGCCCTGACCGTCTCTTCTCCGCAGCAGTACGCTTCTGCAGCATTGCAGAACGTACACGCTCCCTGTACTTGTTNCTCCCAAGTCAGCCTTTGCACTAAGAACTTTTTTGTCCTCTCCTCCAATGCAGCCCGCCTTTGCGAACGTGCATGCATGAGTTCCGTACGGTTCTTCTCAGCCTGCCGAACCCGCGATTCAACTCTCATTCCAAGTTCCTCCCTCTCCCTCTCGAACCTCGTCTCTGCATCATTTTTAGCAGCCTGNTCGCAGCTCATCCATCTTGGCTAACCGGTTCTGTTCCTTTGCCAAGAGGCTCAACCTGCAATTGGGATTGGTTTTTTATGTTCCCTTTTCCTAAATAAACAGAGCAATATACTCTACTGTATTCCTCTTCCAAATACCTCTTCTGCTTGGCGGCCAGAAGCTTTGCTTCCAGGAGCTGCCCACGATCCTCCTTCTGAGATGACCCTGAAGGGCTCCTAAGTGAACACCTTGCTTTGGAGGACAATGTTTCGTGGAATTGCTGTCGGATAATAACTCATATAAGATATAGGCCACATCAATTAGGAAAACACATTTCTACCAACCTAAATCAAACATTGCAATAGTTAATTAACCAGCATCAGCTTCCCATTCATGAGTCCGCAGAACTGGCAAGATCGCTTAATTTGTAACTCTCTCAGATACACCTCAAGTCAAGTGTCATACTACTCCCGGGTTTGATCGACGAAACTACATATGATGTGCAGCGTGCTAGACTGCTAGATTGCTCCTAAGTCCTAAGGTAGCACAGAGTCCAGCAATCCACCTAAACATTATGATTTACAATGTTATACTACAACACATGTACTAGATCCCACGCTCTATGATCCTAGTCTAACTCACAACAACTCCACCAACCAGCAGGAAATTCAAAAACCCGGTTCGGTTTAAAGCGCATTTAACATCTCAATCAATCCACCGACAGGCCCAACAGGGGGGAAAACAGTGCGGTGATGTCCCTAACAGTAGTAATTCCTACGTCACGTGAGGGATAAGCGAAGCGAGGACGCAAACCCCACCTGCCTCCGGAGATGCGCCTCACGGAGCTTGGCCTCGATCTCCTCCGCCGTCGGCGCCGTGCCGCCGCCGTCCCGCGCCCGGAGGAGCCTCCGCCTGATCCTCGGCGGCACCCTGGCGCGCGGCGGCGACCCGTCCTCCGCCGCCGGTATCTCCAGCGCCACCGCCGCCGGCACCACCATTCCCCCGCCCGATCGGCGGATCACACCCAACTGGGGAGGAATCGCCGGCTTGCCGCGCCTTGACCTTGCTCTCTGGATTGAGACGAATGCCGGCGAAATCTCGAAGGCCACTGAAACTCTTCGCTGCGTGTCGGGGGCTGCGGGCGCCGCGCCGGCCGGGCGGCTCTCGTTGTGAGGAGACAGAGTGTTTGGAGCGGATCTGAGGGCGTTCCGGTAATTCTGTGCGAGGAAGGCAACGGGCCACTTCCAACTTCCAAGGCCCGTGGGGCGGTGGCGGCGTCAGGCCGTTGGCCCCGCGCGGCGCGTAGGTTCTGTTCTTTCGGTGTGCGGACGGAAGCCATGGGTGGTGCCGTTTTAAAATGAAGTGTTTGGAAGAGAAAGTTGTGAAACTAGAGCTGGAGCACTTCAAGAAGCGGGAGTGGGCAAAGCGCTATTTCGGAAATGTCTCATCAAAATAAATGTATTATTTAGGAGTAAGCAACGTAAACTATTAAAATTATAGATCTAATCTAGAAATCGCGAGACGAATCTAATGATGGATAATTATATGGTATTTAGCTAATAATTAGCGGACGGTTACTGTATCATTATTATTGCAAAACATAGATTAAATATGATCATTAGATCCGTCTTGCGACGTACATTCCATT